>LPNX010658462.1:297229-332868 GCA_001517045.1 Pseudotsuga menziesii | reverse complement strand
ACAAGATTGCCGATGACTTGGAGACAACATGATTCCATCATGGTTGTGGTAGACAAGTTGACTAAGGCAGCACATTTTATACCAGTGAAGTCTACGCATACAACGGATGACGTTGCAAAGATCTTCATGAAGGAGATTTTCAAATTGCATGGATTGCCGAAGGCAATAGTCTCTGATAGGGATGTCAAGTTCACTTCCAACTTTTGGAAGGGGTTGTTTGCAGACTTGGGTACAAAGCTAAAATTCAGCATTGCATACCATCCTCAGACAGATGTCCAGACAGAAAGAGTTAATCAGGTACTTGAAGACATGCTTCGCATGTACGTAATGGACAAACCAACCAAGTGGGAAGATTACTTGCACTTGGTAGAGTTTGCTTATAACAATGGACATCAGGAATCCTTGGGGATGAGTCCGTATGAAGCTTTGTATGGAAGAAGGTGTAGGACACCAGTGACTTGGGATAATCCAGTGAACCGGATTGTGCTTGGACCAGAATTGCTCAAGGAAATGGAGCAAGAGGTTGTAAAGATCAAGCAGAACCTAAAAGCAGCACAGGACAAACAGAAAAGCTATGCCGGTAAGCATAGGGTGAACAGGGAGTTCAGTGTTGGGGATCATGTTTACCTCAGAGTGAGGGCAAGGAAGAGTTCCTTGAAGCTTGGAAGTTGTGCCAAGTTGTCACCGAGATATTGTGGGCCGTTTGAAGTGCTTGAAAGGATAGGGCCAGTTGCATATAGACTTGCATTGCCTACTAGCACTAGAGCTCATAATGTTTTTCATGTTTCTTTGCTTAAGAGATATGTACATGATCCTAACCATGTGATAAATTGGGATGTGATTCAGGTGGAACCCGAGGGAGAGTTCTGAATCGAGCCAATGCGCATCCTCGACAGGAAGGTCACAATGCTCCGGAACCGAGCCATAGGTCAGGTAAAGGTGCAATGGGAGCACTTCGGACCTGAAGAGGCTACATGGGAGCTGGAGGATGCCATGCAATTGGCACATCCATTTTTGTTCAATTCTATGGAACACTGAGGCGATACCAATGTAGCATTTTGTTCAAATTTTGTAAAGCACTGAGGACAGTGCTATTGAAGGGGGAGGGGAATGTAATGTCTCGATTTTGACCCCGTTACATTAGATGTATATGATGTATAAATTGTAAATGATCAGGGTGTGGAGCTAAAGGCCAAGGCCCCGCCATTGATCGGTTATGTTGTGTTTTGGATTTGAATTGTCACCGATGGTATATCGGGGCATGCGACATATATTATGACGGTCATCATGTAAATATGCATCTATAATTAAAAATGAACCCGACCAGCTACGATCGTGGCAACTAAAATGAGAAAGGGGCATGATTTTCACAAGGATAGGGGTGGGGGGAAATTGTCAACCTTGGCCAATGAGGGAAAAACCCATATGTCTTCTTCCTTTGTTTTATTCCAACCACTTTCATTAAGAAAGGCTAGTGGTGGTTGAGGCAGTTATGGTCTTGGAAGTGGGGTGGCAGGACTGTCAGTCCTTACCCACATGCACACTCCACCACAGTTGACTTCACTCACGGAGTAAATTCGTCCCTTCCCACGCCGACTATGCTGAAGGCTCACGCACTTCCAATTTTCACGTCCTTCCTGTTGTTTGTTCATCCACGGACAAAAACGGAGCTCTTTTTCCTCACGTAGGACCTCGATTGTCTGTTCATTCCTCACAGGGTCAGATTGTTTTCCATGCACAAGATTTTCCTAGTTTTTATCCACGTATTTTCCTCTGCGGATCTACGGATGGTTTGACTGTATTCTTCCCTCCCAGACTGATTCGTGGGTCCTGCGTTGTCATTTTCATTCATGCCCAGGCTGGGGAACTATAATCTCTTTCCCAGCATGGTCTATGTATGTTTTCCCAGCGACTTCATTGTCCAAGGACGGGATTTTTCCCCACGTTGTGAACCACGTCCACTGATGCATTTCGGGGCTGTTAATTTCCCCAAGCCATGAGCTGTGTTTGTTGTTACGTTTGGGGACTGTTGTAGATGGTTTGAAGTCGTTTTCCCTGGTTTAAGCTGTGATAGCTAAATTGATTTCCTAAGTGCAATGGTTGGTCTTCGGACTGTATTGGGAGCAGGGATGGGGGCTTAGTTTTGCTTGATAAACCTGGTGGCTGGAAACCACACAGACAGGGATAGAGGGCTGGCCTTCTTCTCCATCACCCCTGAATAGCACTGGAAGGGAATGCAGGACCTGAGGGACTATGTAGCAGAGAAGGGATTGATTCCTTGTGTTGGGTGTGTTTGGGTGTCTTAGAGGTCAGGCTAGTTCTAGTGTAGGTATTCTTGGCTCTGTAATGCGCTCACCAGCTTAGCATTGAGCCTTTCCCAACTCCTTAATGGCCTGATAAACCCAACTGTGTTGGCTTGGCTATGTGTTTTGTATATCCTTGGTTATGTGTAAGCCTTCTAGTTCCCTTACTCCTTGGAGAATCATGCCCAGCTCGGGGGTGACAGCGTTGCTGAGAGATTAAGGAGCACGCTGGCCTATGGTTGGGTGGAACGTTGCAGCGATGTAGCTGGTTACGGAACAAGTTCATCAAAAGATAAGTGCTCTTGTCCATTTTTTACTTCTGCAACCTTAATTTCTGTTAATGATATGATGAACATGTTGCATGAATGCTTGTTTGAATGTATGATGTTTCCGATGTGTCTGATAGATGATTGCATCTGTGCATGATAAATATTCATGTGAGCATATTCTAGTTCAATATACAAGTTTAAGCATTATGTTTCAGCAATTTTGTGTATGCATATGTTCATGGGGCTCTTAGCCCGCTGTGATTAAAGTTTGGGTCGCGTCCTCTACGCTGGTCGGAGGCATGGGGACGTGACAAAGAAGGTCTCATCCTCAGGTTGGCCCAAAGAAGAAATGTAATAAGAAGTTATTATTATGCTCAAGTGTACAAATAGGCCCCAATACAAGTGAAAGATCAAACATGAAAATAGTACAAATAGAGGAAGCCTTTCTCATTCTCACACTAAGGAACTTGCTCATATCTTCTACAAGTGCGCAAGAGAGAGAGAAGAAGACTAATTTTGGGGTTGTTATCTTTGGATCACTCTTATTTATGGTTACTCTTACATATCATGTACTTTACATCTTGATATAAACATCTACATAAGAAAGGTTATTGGTTTTTCTTCCCTTGTGTAGAAGGGTTTCCTAGGATAAAAATATATGTGTTTTTGTGTTTCTCTGCATGGTTATCTTTATGTTATCCTTAATTATTTCCCAATACAAATAATGATTGAAATTATACTACTATATTAAAAATATAGCCGCGGCATCGTAGCAGTTTTGAATAGATTTCATTGTTGGAAACTAGGGCATCCAAGTTTGGACCCTTCTCTCCACATATTCACTTAAAAATAACACTTGTGAAACTCTCCCTAGGAGAGTGCACTTATCTATGAAACCATAGGCCTGAATCTAGATACATTTTTCACAAAAAAATCTTTCATATTCCTAAAAGTATGTGTCATTGTCCCACAATGAATTTTCCAAGTTGGAAGCTTTTCAAACAACTTATGCTCGTGCTATGAACTACTTTGTAAAATGCACATCAGTCGATGTACATTGTTCAATAATTGAAAGTAAAACCATAGGTATAAAGCTAGATACATTGTTCACAAAAACCTATTTAATATTCTTAAAATGATGAGTCATTTTTCCATAATGAATCTTCCAATATGGCATTTTTTCAAACAACTTATGCTTAGAGCCAAGCTATAAACTACTTTTATAGATATTTATGTAAAAAACAAAGTGTAAATTTGCAGAAATGGGGTTAGTAAAATGCACACCATTGTCTGACGTAGTTTGATAAATAAAAGTAAAAGCAAATGCCTGAAGATAGCTAGATTGTTCACAAAAACCTCTTTTAGATTCCCATAATGGTGTGTCATTTCCCCCAATGAATCTGCCAGTATTGCAGTTTTTCAAACAGCTTATGCTCATTATCAAGATATGAACTGCTTACTAAAATTCACTCCACTCTCTGTACATTGATCAACAATTGAAATTAAAACCGCAGTCTTGATTATAGTTAGATTGTTCCCAAAAACCTCTTTCAGATTCCTAAAATGATGTGTCATTTTCCCCCAATGAATCTACAAATATGGAATTTTTTCAAACAACTTATACTCACATTCAAGCCATGAACTACTTAGTAATATGCATGTCACTCTCTATATATTTATCAATAATTGAAAGTGAAACCATGGGTATGAATCTAGATACATTTTCACAAAAACATCTTTCAGATTCCTAAAAGGATGTGACATTGGCTCACAATGAATCAGCCAAGTTGGCAATTTTCAAAACAACTTATGCTCATATTCATGCTATGAAATACTTTGCAAAATGCATGCCACTCTATGTGCATTGTTCAATAATTGAAAGTAAAACCATAGGTATAAAGCTAGATACATTATTCACAAAAACCTCTTTCAGATTTCTAAAATGATTGGTTATTTTCCCACAATGAATCTGCCAAGATGGTAGTTTTTCAAATAGATTATGCTTAGAGTTAAGATTTGAACTACTTTTACATGGTGTTATGGAAAAAAAAGAGTAAATTTGCAAAAATGGGGTTAGTAAAATGCATGCAATAGTCTATATGTAGGTCAATAATTAAAAGTAAAATAACGGGCCTAAATATAGTTACATTGTTCACAGAAACTTATTTCAGATTCCTAATAGGATGTGTCATTCCCACAATGAATCTACCAAGTTGGAAATTTTTCAAACAACTTATGCTCAAAGTAATGCTATGAGCTACTTTGTAAAATGCACACCACTCTTTTTGCATGGATAAACAATTGAAAGAAAAACCAAAGGTTTGAATCTAGATACATTGTTCACAAAAACATCTTTTAGATTCCTAAAATCATGTGTCATTTTCCTCCAATGAATATAACAAGGTGGTAGTTTTTCAAACAACTTATGCTCAAATTCAAGTTATGAACTACTTAGTAAAATGCATGCCACCCTCTGTACTTTGATTAATAATTGAAAGTAAAACCATAGGTCTGAAGCTAAATACTTTTTTCACAAAAACCTCTTTCAGATTCCTAAAATGATGTGTCATTTTACCACAATGAATCTGCCAAGATGACAATTTTTCAAACAACATATGCTCAAAGTCAAGCTATGAACTGCTTAGTAAAATGCACGTCACGGTTTGTACATTGGTAAATAATTGAAAGTAAAAGTGCATGCTTGAAACTAGATACATTTTTCACAAATACATCTTTCAAATTCCTAAAATGATGAGTCATTTGCCCGCAATGAATCTACCAAGATGGAATTTTTTTAAACAATTTATGCTCAGATTCAAGCTATGAACTACTTATGATCCACTCGGCAGTTGGCATTGTTTTTCAACTTCGACAGGTTCAACATCAACTTTGACAAGTCCAAACCTCAACACAACCTCGACAGGTTGATCACCTCAACATTCATCATCGAAATCGGCGATCGACATGACTATGACAGATTGTCTCTATATCTTCCAGACATCCATAATGGTTGAAATTTCGAACCGTTCCAACATCTCTTGTAACTGAATGTAGCAGGAAGACAACCTAAGCGTTCTCAACACTCTATATAAACATGTACACTATTGTAATATAAAAGCAAGGTATTGAGTCTAATACAACAGTAATGAAGTAACAGATGTTGGTTTGAACTCTTGCATTTTGTTTATGTATATGTTTCTGTGTGTGTAGTGTATTTCCTACTTTGCTTATTCTTAATATACTTCCATCGTAACGGTACTCGATGCATTCAATCGAATTGTTGTCTCCATTGTGTTCCTGGGAACCCCTCATCATTGGTATCAGAGAAGATTCAAAGCTTGTTTGTGCTTAATATGTGCATAGACACTTCTATCGAGGTTACCTGACTTATGCCTCTTCAAACACACTCGCAAACTTAGCAATATAAGAAGACACTAACTTCGAATTCAGAGTATCCATCTACTCGCACTACTAGATCGACGATGACCGAAGAAACATACAATAGACATGGAACTGACGAGACAGATCAACTCATAGAGAAAGCACTGGCTCGACAACGAACCAAAATGTTCACCTAGTTCAATGATATTCTCATGCAATTCACCCCAACCTCAATAGGATCCTTGACTAAATCCAACTCCGGAAAAATCAGTCCATTCAACGTACAAATGAATTTGGACATATCGAATCTTGAAGGAAAGATTGACATGGAATTCGTAGACAATTGGGTATAACAACTAGAATCCTAGTATTCTATGAATCAAATCTCAAAATATGAAAAGATTACCATTGCATCCTTAAAGATGTCGACCTCTATGCACTGCTGGTGGGAGAATCTATCGAGAAAGATGGAGAAAGGAGACGCCATAGACACATGGGAGAAATTAGTTGAGTAAGTCTGGAAGGAGTTCTACCCTCCCAAATACATTGAAAAGTTGTATAAGAAGTGGAAACAACTAAGGAAATGGAAAGACCAGTCCGTGTAGAGTTACACTAATGAGTTCTATCGACTCATGGTGAGACTAGGTGTTCAATAAGAAGGGAAATTTATTGTTTTGAAGTACATCATTGCGGATTGTCCCCTTACATTCAGAAAGAATGGAGTTTCTGACTATCGGTACACTTTCGGATGCATTCCATTATGCAATTAAGCTTGAATCTACGCAAAAAGAAAAAGCACGCTTCACAACCCAAGCCGACAAGTAGACCATTCGACAATAATTCACCAACCAACTCTTACAATTCAAGACATCCTTATTAGCCGACCTCGCCAAATCCATACCATGGAAAAAAACACTCTCATAAAGATAAAAGGGAACGTAGCAAACAACCCCCTACTGAGAAATCTTGTGATTACCACAATTAATCATGGCATGATACGTCTGAATTTAAGGATCAGAAGATATTTTTGGTAAATTTGTCGACCTTCGACTTGTCCAACAAAACCCTGGTAGAATCTGACCCAGAAGCATCACCCTTTTGACATCGACATCGACCACTCCGACAACCTCAACTATCATCGACAAGGAGGAACGAGAGCACCTGTTCCATAAACAAATATGGGTTTAAAACAATCCATAGCATCTGATTTTGGATAATGGTAGCCAAAAGAACTTTGTTTCTAAACTTTCTCATGAAGAAACTAGGTCTTGTCACCACTCCACATCCTCGTCCTTACAATATTCGTTGGATGAAGAATGGATAGGAACTAAGGATCACCTGATAATACAGAGTCACCTACTTCATTAAGCCTTTTAAAGATGAAGTAATTTTTGATGTGGCACCGCTTTCTATAGCCGATGCCCTATTCAGGAAACCTTACTTATGGGATCGACATGGGATTTATTAGTAACGGCCTCAGAAGGTGATAGTTAAAGTAAGGAACCAATGGTATGGCATACCTGAGAGACGACCTACACCAATGTTTGTGATGGTATCTTCCAAACAGACAAAGAATATCATCAACCAATATCAGATATTCGCAATGATTGTGATTAAGCCTCAGCATTCTAGGAAGACTGCAGCAACTAGTTGATTCACAGACTAGTGCAGCTCCCAACAACAGCAACACATCAAGAAGATTCTTAATGAATACCAAAACGTATTTCAAGACCCAGATAAATTACCTATACATTGTCATGTAAAACACTCAATTTAACTTGTTCCTAGTTATCCATAGCCTAACGCATCTGTTTACAAAAGATCCATTATCGAGAATAAAGAGATTCGCATACAATTTCAATATTGATCAACAAAGGTCACATCCGACCTAACTCCTCTCCTTGTGGAAGTCCATTCGTCATCGTTCCAAAGAAAGACAGGACTTGGTGCATGTGCATCGACTATCGAGCTCTCAACAATATTTTGGTAAAGAATAGATACCCTCTTCCAATGATAGAGGAACTCATTGACTGTCTGAAAGGTGCTAAGTTCTTTACTAAGCTCGACCTCAAGTTAGGATATCATCAAATTCTTATCAAGCCCACCAATGTATGAAAAACTACTTTCAAAACCAAGGAAGCATTATTTGAATGGTTAGTCATGTCTTTCGTCTTAACCAATGCACCTGCGACATTCATGCGATATATGGATGGCATTCTTTTACCTTTCATCGGTAAGTGTGACATTGTCTACCTAGACGATATCTTTATATTCAGTCGATCATGGGAAGAACATGTCTGACAATTTTGACAAGTCCTCGACACTATTCAACAACATCAACTATATTTGAATATGGAAAAATTCTCATTTGAGATGAAACACATCAAATATTTGGGGTATGTAATTGACTCTGTAAGAATTCACATCGATCCAAACAAAGTACAAATCCTCAAATATTGGCCCATTCCTCAAAACATTCATTAACTAAGAATTTTTCTTAGTTTAGAGAATTTTTATCGACGATTCATACTCAGATTCAGTCACATAGGCTGGCCTTTGAATCAATTGACTAAGGGAAATGAGAAAAGTGTCTTCAAATGGACATCAACACAACAACAAGATTTTGAGCAGCTCAAACACAAGCTTTGTATTGCACCAGTACTTGTGTTACCTTATTAGCATCAGCCTTTAGATATTGAGGCAGGCGCATCAGACTATTATTTAGGTGTAGTGATCATTCAATCTGGTCACCCAGTCGCTTTTCATTCCAAAACTTTCAACAATGTTGTCAGGAGGTATTCGACGTATGAAAAGGAATTGTTTTCCATAGTGCAAGCCCTTAATAAATGGATACATTACATTCTTGGGAAGGAAACGGTCATTCTTACTGACCACAATCCTTTACAGTTCACCCCATCCCAGTTGAAGTTACAAACAACTCTACAACTCAAGTTGATTAATTACCTGCAACAATTTTAGTTGGTAATTAAGTATCAAAAAGGTAAATTCAACCCTGTAGTCAATTGTCTAATTCGCCCACCCATTAATATACTTTTTACAGTGATGAGTATGTAGGGATATGACACCACTTAATTGTATTTGGTAGACTACGAATTTTTTGCAATTTATCGACAACTTCAAACCAACCCATCGTCCACTACTGACTACTTCTTGAAAGATACCTTTCTATATAAGGTATGAATTCTTTGTGTACCAACAAGTTAGCATCGACATAATCTCATTTGGGATGTGCACTACAGCAATACTGTAGGACACTTTAGAGTAGCAAATACCCTTTTTATCCTCCAAAATTATTTTTACTGGCCTTCACTTAAATCTGACATCAACATGTACATTTGATCATGTGTGGTTTGTGCCATTGCTAAACTATTGAATCGACAATAAGGACTATACACTTCTTTGTTGGTTCCTATTCAAACGTGGGAATCTATTTATATGGACTACTTTACGGGATATCCTACTACCAAACATCAGCATGAAGCAATCTTAGTAGTAGTTGACATATTTTCCAAGATGACTATTCTCATTCCATGCAAGAAGACTATGACAACACAATAGAGTGCTCAGCTCTTCTTCAGACATGTTTGGAAAAATTATGGCCTTCTGATGACCATGATTTCTGACAAAGATTCCATATTTGTCAACATCCTTTGGAAGACTCTCTGGAAACAGCTCGACACGAGACTCTCTTTGTCGACAACTTTCCATCCTCAAACATACAAAAGTTGTGAATTTCTTGGCAGTACAACTGCTCCGCATGTACAACCATAAGCATCATCATACATCGGAGGAAATTATCCCATATATGCACAATTACAATCGTGTTCAACCCAACTCTACAGGAAAGATTCCATTCAATATATGTTATGGATTTCAACCCTCAGTACCAATCGACTTAATTAGTTCACGGATACAGTTGAACAACACCGAATCTGACCGACGAGAAGTTAAAGAAGTATTCAAGTTTCAATATCAAATCTACAGCATCCAGAAACAAGCACATGAAATGTTGCAACAAGATAATGTGAAATCTAAGGCTCGACATGATAAGCATTGTATCCCTCATTCATTTCAAATTGGGGATCAGGTATGGTCGCATCTCAAGAAGGAACACTTCACTGGTCCATTCATAAATTTGAAGCCTTTATGATATGGTCTGTACAGTATCCTTAAGCAGATTGGAGAAAATGTTTTCCATTTTGACATTCCTTCATGCTTGGGTATGCATCCAACATTTAATGTGGATCTACTTTGACCATACCATGCACCATTGATGGAACAAAACCACTTGCAGACAATAGAACCCGAACAAATCCATCCAAATGTTCAGGATCCTCTTTCTTACAACACCACTATGGGGTGACACATATGCCATACAAGGACAAATGTAATTCCCTTATTTCAGGTGGCTAAATCTGGGAAGCTCCCAACATAAGGAAATTGGTACTCTGCTATTGAACTCACCAACAAGTTTCCTCACTCGTATAAGAAAACAACGAGGACCATTGTTTCTTAAAGAAGGAGGAATGATCCACTCAGTAGTTGGCACAATTTTTTGGCTTCAACAGTTCCAAAGTCCGGACCTTGACACAACCTCGACAAGTTCAGCACCTCAACATGCATCATCGACACCAGTGATCGAAACGACTACGACATATTGTCTCTCTGTCTTCCAGTCATCCATAACGGTTGAAACTTTGAATCGTTCCAACTTCTCTTGTAACTGAATGTAACGGAAATACAACCCAAGCATTCTTAACACTATATATAAACATGTACACTATTGTAATATACAAGCATATTATTGAGCATAATCCAACAGTAATGAAGTAACAGAGATTGGTTTGAAATCTTGCATTTTGTCTGTATAGATGTTTCTGTGCATGTAGTGTATTTCCTGCTTTTCTTATTCTTAATATGATTCCATCATAACTATACTCGATTCATTCAATCGAATTGTTGTTAACATCCTGTGTCTAGGCACACAGATCAACTTCTCTAGGGTGTTATGTAAAAAACAAAGTGTAAATTTGAAAAAATGGGGTTAGTAAAATGTCTTCCATAGTTTTCTATCCTATTTGAAAATCCATTTAGTGTAATCATTTGGTAGGAGGGTTTGGCTTTAAATTTCATTCAACTAGGTGCACATTTGATAAATACAAGACATTCATGAGGAGTTTATTCAAATAAACCACTTTTTGAACCAGAATTGGAAAGATAGATGTACAAGAAGGTGTAAAATAGTAATCCATGTCGCTTCCAATTTAAATCATTCAAAAACACCCCATAATGAGGGTTGTGTGTGCATTTTACCAAAGTGGGTAAAGATGGGTCCAAAAAGGAAAAATTGTCATCTTGGCAGATTAATTGTAGGAAAATGACCCATCATTTTAGGAATTTGAAAGCATTTTTTGTGAACAATGTAACTAGATTTAGACTTGTGGGTTTACTTTTAATTATTGATCAATCTACATAGAGTGGCATGCATTTTACTAAGCCCGTTTTTGAAAATTTACAATTTTGTTTTACATACCAAATTGTATATATAGTTCATATCTTGGCTCCATTCTGACGCTTATGATGTCTCGTTGATGCTAACCAAACATCAATGGAACAACACTTGTTAGAAAAATAGGATCATTTAGAAATAACAATAAACAATAAACACGATGGAAATATTAAAAAACATTACAAGAGAGACGCAGATATAACATGGTTCACCCAAGATGGGATACGTCCACATAGAAATTGATAGTCCTTTATTATTATTTTGTCCAACTAAATAAAGGGATACAACCTGCAAAAAACCCGATGCACTTCCTCTTCACTCTCTCACGGTCTCTCTCTCACAATCACAGAGATTTCTTTTACATTGCCACAATACAATACATAGTCATATTACAATGATTCCTTTTATAGGGGAATTACCATGAGAAAATACCATGGGCCTGAAAATTATTTCCCAACAAACACCCCAAAAATTTATTCCCTGCAGGGGGACATCTCACCCTCCTATTGGGATGATTCTACAGTAAAATTGTGGTTCAAACACAACTGAACAATATCATCTCTGAATATGGAAGATCATGCTCCACAACCAACAATATCCCACTTGGATACTGATCACAACATATCCACCGTTGTTGCACTTTTTGTACTATGCTCTAAACCTTGGACTTGGAAAATTTCTCTTCTTCACTTTCATGCTTGAAGGCCAACTGAAACTGAACAAGAGCTCAGTTTCTCTCTGGTTACTACATTTGTCAACACGTCTGCGGGATTCTGGATAGTATGTATATTTACCAACTTTAATAGTTCATCTTCCAAAAATATCTTATGAAATGGTACTTGAGTTGTATATGTTTAGTCTTTGAATTAAAGGATGAGTTCTTTTCCAGATGAATGACACACTGGTTATCCTTTGTAGTAGCAACATACTCTGATTCTGTTGTTAAAAGTGCAAAAACATTTTTCAGTTTTGAAATACAACTTACTGATGTTCCACCTACAGTAAAAACATACCATGTGGTGCTCCTCCTGTTGTCTTTATCACCTTCCATATCTGCATCAACATATCCTTGTAGAACAGTGTCTGAACCTCCAAAACATAATGCATGAGAAGAGGTACCTCTCAAATAATTGAGAATCCATTATACTACTTTTCAGTGCTTTTTACCTAGATTGTTCATATACCTACTCACAACTCCCACTGCATGTGCAATATTTGGTCATGTGCACGCCATGGAATACATCAAGTTGCCAACTAATGATGAATAGGGAACCTTGGACATGTATTCGATCTCTTCTTGTGTCTTGGGACACATCTCCTTATTTAGTTTGAAATGGGTGGCCAAAGGTGTACTAACTATTTTTTCATTCTACATTATAAACCTCTTCAACACCTTTTCTATGTACTCACCTTGAGACAATGTCAATTTGTGATTTTTCTTGTCTCTTGTTATTCTCATACCAAAGATTTGCTTTGCATCACCCAAATCCTTCATCACAAATAATTTAACTAGTTTCCTTTTGAGCACATTTATATCCTACATGTTAGACCCTTCAACAGGAATGTCATCCACATATAATAACAAGATAATATATCTTCCATTATCTATCCTCTTGAAATAAACATAGTGATCATAATGGCATCTACTATAACCTTGTTCTGTAATAAAATTATCAAATTTTAAATACCACTGCCTTGGAGCTTCCTTTAGGCCATACAATATCTTCTTCAACCTACAAACCAAATTATCCTTCCATTTGACCTCATACACATGTGGTTGTTGCATATAAATCACTTCCTCCAAATCTCCATGGAGAAAGGTTTCTTTTATATCCAACTGTTAAAGATGCGAATCTTCTACCGCCACTAGAATTAAAATAGTTTTAATTGAAGTCATTTTAACATTAGGATAAACTATCTCATCAAAATATATACCTCTCTTTTTTGCAAACCCAATTACAAAAAGTCTAGCCCTGTACCGCTTCTTGCCTCCATCTTCTTCCTTCAACTTATAAACCCATTTATTCTGCAATGATCTTTTACCGCCAGGAAACTCAACCAAATCCAAAGTCTGGTTTCTTACCAATGAGTCCATCTCCTCATCCATGCCTTCATCCCACTTATTTCTAGTTTCCACCTACATTGCTTCTTCATAACATTCTGGTACACCATAATTAGTCATCAATAAATAATACAGTGAAGGAGAGAATCATTCAAGAGGTCTACTTAACCTGGTATATCTTCTTACATTTGCAAAAGTTTGAGGTACTTGTTGTTTTTCCTGATTTTCTGGCACCTTTGGAACTTCATTTTCTTTGATTTCATCAAGAATTGTGTACTCTGTGTTTTCCTTTTCCTCTTTCTTTCCATGCAAATGATATTTGTACATAACCTTTTCATTGAATACCACATCGCTACTCCTAATGATTTTTTTATTTTCATAATCCCATAAGCGATAACCAAAATCATGAACCCCATATCCAATAAAGGTGCAATTCTTGGATTTAGCCTCAAGCTTTGTTCTATTTTCTTTATCAATATGGACATATGCTCCATAACCAAAAGTTCTCATAAATGAGTAGTTTACATTTTTACCCTTCCATGCCTCCTCTGGAATTCCACTATCCAAAGCGCTTAAAGGCACTATGTTTATTAAATAAATAGCAATATCTACAACATCGGCCCAAAACTATAAAGGCAACCCTGCAGACAATCTCATACGCCTTGCATGCTCCATGATCGTCCTATTCATCCTTTCTAACACAACATTTTATTATGGTGTTCCTCAGACTATCTTCTCTCTACGAATCACATGGTATGAACAGTAACTATGAAACTCCTTGATGTAGTATTCACCTACATTATCATATCTGAGACATTTCAACTTTTTTATGTCTCATTCTCAACTAAATAATTCCACTTCTTAAAAGTATCAAACACATCATATTTATGTCGCATGCAATAAACTCAAGTTTTTATAGTTGCATCACCAATAAAAGTAACATAATAACGAGAGCCACTAAGAGATTGTACCTGAGTTGGTCCCCATCCATCTATATGCACAAGCTCTAGCTTTTCACTCTTTTTTTGTTTCCCAACCCTAAGAAATCTAACACTCTTTTGTTTTCCATAAACACAGTTCTCAAATAATTCCAGACTTACCTGCTTCATATCTAGAAGCAATTTCCTTGAGTGAAGAATATGCATCCCCTTCTCACTCATGTGGCCAAGCCTATGATGCCACAATGTTGCACTTGTTTCTGTGGAAGCTACAGAGGTAGAATAATCAGTATTATGAGTACATAAATACAATGTACCTATCATGTCTCCTTTTTCTATTACCAGTGCTCGTTTAGTGATATTCCACCACATTTTTCCAAACATAGACAAACATCCACTATCTCTCAACTACCCTATTGAGATCATATTTATTTTCATAGCAGGAATATGCCTTACATATTTTAGCAACCATTCATTTCCATTATTTAACTTAATATATTGTACCTTACCCATTCGAACAATTTTACATGGTTCATCATCCCCCAATAAAACATGTCCAAAATAACCTAGAACATAATCATGAAAGAATTTCCTATGGGATGTAGCATGCCATGAATCCCCTAAATCTACTACCCAATAATCACTAGTATTATCTAATGCAAGAATCAAAGAATATTGTAACACATCACATGCTACATTTTCTTCCTAAGTAGTCTCATGTTTCCCATCTCCTTTCTTCTTTGGAGCTCTATAGTCTTTCTTCAAATGTCCTCTCTTACCAAAATTCCAATGCTCTATCATTCCAAGTCTGGGCTTGGATCTACCCTTTCTAAAGTTGCTATGATTACTTGTGCTCCTTCCTCTCTCCCTTTATCTTCCCCTACTCTCCATGGTCAATGCATTACCTGATGTCTCACCTATTATTTTTCTTCACATTTCCTTGCTAAGAATAACACCAACAACATCATCAAATTTAATAGATTTGAACCAAGGACAGAGTTACTTACAACCATGACCAAGCCATTCCAACTTCCTGGTAATGGGCAAAGGATTAGAATAACCCTAACCTCATCATCGAAGTTCACTTTTACATAACTTAGTTGACTAGTAATAATATTAAATTCATTTAAATGGTCAGCAACAGATCCACCTTTTGACATATTCAAAATAAATAAATTCTTCATTAAAAATACCTTGTTGGAAGGCAAGGTTTTTTCGTAGAGATTAGCAAATGCACTCATCACACCCTCTGTTGTCTTTAGTTTCGAAATATTGAAATCCATTGACGAATCCAGGCACAATCGTATTGTTCCTAGTTCCTTTTTGTCAACAACCTCCCATTCTTTATACTTCATAGTCATCGGTTGTTTTGTTTTTTCACCCAATGGTAGGTATAGATCCTTCTGGCACAAATAGTGCTCCATTTGCATCTTCCATAACTAGTATTTTTGGCGGTTAAATTTCTTGACCCTAAACTTTCCTTCTTCTTCCATTGCTCCCACTCGAACTAGGAAACCTTCTTTCTTATGAGTTTTCCATCCAAATAGACCTTTTAGTTCTGATACCAATTGTTAGAAAAACAGGATCACAGGGAAATAACGATAAACAATAAACACGATGCATATATTAAAACACATTACAAGAGAGACACATATATAGTGTGGTTCACCCGAGATGGGCTACATCCACACAGAAATTTCCAATCCTTTATTATTATTTCATCCAGCAAAATGAAGGGATACAACTTGTAGCAAACCCGTTGCACTTCCTCTTCACTCTCTCGCATGCTCTCTCTCACAATCATAGAGATTGTTTTTACAATGCTACAATACAATAGAAAATCATATTACAATGCTTTCCTTTTATAGGGGAATTACCCTGGGAAAATACCACGGGTCACCCAATACCATGGGCCTGTAAATTGTTGGCCAACAAACATCCCAAAAATTTATTTCAGGTGAATTTCCCCCAAACCCCCGTCGAGGATCCGCTGGGCTTTGAACCCCCGCGGGGAACAATGTCCCCCTGCACCCCCATGTTAGGAATATCGTATAGTAAAACTGGGGTACAAACATGGTTGAACAATAACATCTCTGAATCTGGAAGATCAATCTTCACAACTAACAACACTAGCATTGGTTTTTCATCACTTAAGTGACATCGTCGAGAAATGGAATTAAAAGTAATAATACTATATCTCTTAGTGGATCATGTCTAGATGAACCTAGATCACTCAACATCAAATCCTATCCGTAGTTGAAAGCATAATCTCCTCTTAGATTATAAATCCATTGTGGTATATATTCTATGGAGAAAATGGGTAAGTAAGTTTTATGCAACTAATGGTGACCCAATAGGATACAAAGGATAGGAGCATGGTAACCCTAATGTAGCCTTGGGAATTGGTTTAAAACTCTGATGAAATTGCATGAGAGGTAGTCTTACTATACCTTGCATCACCGCCTTGAGGACTTACCAATTTTATAAGGTTAAACCAATTTAGTATTTAATCAATTTCTAATTTCTATTGTTAGGACTAAGAAATAATGGTTTGAAGTTGGGATATTGGCTTGTATTCCCGGCTAGATTCATTTATTGGGGGGAATGCCTTACACTCTCACTATTTTCCTCTACGAATTGGGACATTATTGTACACAGACATAGAAATCATATTCCCTTTGCACATTGCAATATTTCTTTGCACAAGACAAGGCAAGCTTAATTTTTTTAATTCCACATATAAAATAGAAGACACAGTTGTATTGATATATTTTCATAGATGCAATTTTTGTAAATATAGGCCTATCTTTTTGGTTGGTCTTGGCTCCATAAATGAGGAAACAAAGAGATGAACTAAAGTTGGAATCATAGCCATTAAAATTAAAACATATTTTAGGAGATTCAAGAACCACCGATGTGCATATTCAAGAAGAGAATCAACACTTTGAAAGACAAAATCATAAAAATAGAAAAGGACCTTGCCAAAATGCAACCCTCATTAAATGTTGTTGAATGTTGAGGATATTTCATTGATGTTATGGAAAATTAGGACAAGCAAAAAATTTATCTCTTGCAACTTCGGGGGGAGGGGGATTTAATTCAACTAGATGATTGACAAGAAGAAATGCACACTCAAATGATGGATCAATAGCACCAATAGTTGGCAGATAAGGCGGAGACATTGGACAAGTTACAAGTAGCCCAAAAAAATTGTTTTTAGGGTGGTTTAGGACTGAGACGTGCCTAGGAAAACCTGAACTTATCCATATTCCTCTTTTTTTTTCTAAGCATTTTTTACTGCTTATAAATGCCAAGTAAATAAATATATAAGTTTTCTCAAATTATATATCTTGCTTAGAATTGGATTCGATTTTGTTGTGGACTTAATCATGCCCAAAATTAATGTTGTTGTGGACTCAATCATGCCCAAAATTAAGGTTGTTATGTCCATAATTCACACTTTCATACAGCCCAAATGTGGTTATGACCTTCATCATCACTGTTATCTTATATAGAGTCTTAAACCACTTACTCATACCCCCTTAGGCTTGTTTGAAATCCTGAAAAAATGCTCATATTTCCTTGGACAATCCATTGAACTTGCCATCATCTTTTTGTTGACATCCATACAAAATGGGTGATAATAGAACCCAGCTTAAAAAGGGAAACCATACCAACCTTTTATATCATTAGATCAATCTTCATAATAAATTATATGGTTAACAATGTATGCAAAAATATTTCTCAATATTATATTCGTAAAAAAAAGTAGAGGGATCTACATTGTACATGCTCAGTACAAAATATTTTATCAAATGATTTTAAAAATGATCCTCCACAAAATATAAACAATTCCTTGTTGAGTTGCACTTACACAATTTCTAGTGGATGGCCAAAAAAATGTTTCAAGATGTGTATTAAACGCATAAGATTAAACAATATATATGTATTAGAAAATGGCACATCGTGCCCATAGTATGTAATGGAAACTTGTGCCCTCATTCACACCCAGAATTACTATTGTTATTCCCATAATTCATGATTTAAGAAACATATATGTGGTTTGAGATCTTCATCATCATTTTTAGATTGTATAGAGTCATAGAACACCTACTATTACCCCCTTAGGCTTGCTTGAAAACCTGGAAAAAAAATGCTCAAATTTATTGGATAGTCCATTGAACTTTACAACATCTTTTAGTTGACATCCATAGGAAATGGGTGATAGTAGACACTAGCTTAAAAAGGGGAAACTAGACCAAACTTTTAGATATTTAGATTAATCTTTAGAATAAATTATATGGTTAACAATATATGCAAAAATATTTGTTGATATCATAGTCACAAAAAAAGTAGAGGGATATAGATTGTACATGCTCAATACAAAATATTTTATCAAATGGTTTTAAAACTGATCCTCCATAAAATATAAATAATTCCCTGCTAAGTTGGACTTCTACATAATTTCTAGTGAATGGCCAAAAAAATGTTTCAAGATGTGTATTAAACGCATAAGATTAAACAATATTTATGCATTACAAAATGGCACATCATGCCAATAGTATATAATGGAAACTCATTCCCAAAATCATGCCCAAAATTATTTTTATTATGCCCAGAATGCATGCTTTAAGACATCCCAGATGTGGTTTACGATCTTCATCACCATTGTTAGATTATATAGTCATAGACCACCTTCCCATACCCCATTAGGCTTGATTGAAATCCTGGAAAAAATGCTCATATTTCCTTGGAAAAGCCATTGAACTTGCCAACATCTTTTAGTTGACATCCATACAAAATGGGTGATAACAAACCACAACTTAAATAGCGGAAACCAAGACAAACTTTTAGATCTTTAGACCAGTATTTAGAATAAAGTATCTGGTTAAAAATATATGCAAAAATATTTGTTGATATCATATTCGTAAAAAACGTAGAGGGATCTAGATTGTACATGCTCAGTACAAAATATTTTATCAAATGGTTTTAAAATTGGTCCTCCATAAAATATAAACAATTCACCATTGAGTTCACTTACACACAATTTCCAGTGAATTTCCGAACAAATGTTTCAAAATGTGTATTAAACGCATATGATTAAACAATATTTATGTATTACAAGATGGCACATGGTGCCAATAGTATATAATGGCAACTTGTGACCAAAGTACAAAATTATTGTAAATATGAATCCTAGACTACAAAAACTTTAAAAAAACTGCTTCCGGATCTATTTACAAATATTCAATAAATCAACCATTATTAGATGATACAACACCATTGTATTCATAATCACATAGTTCAATGGTACCCTTATTTCAAGGAATGAAACCCTGTAAATACTCTTCTAGAGTACTTTATGAGTTGTTGGGATGAGGGAGAACTAAATTTGCAAATTTAGGTTTTAAAATCTCTATGAGATGCACAACATAATAGCCTTTCCCATACATAATGGATTATTTCATTTGGGTGAGTCTTATGTATTTTGTCCCCTTTGCAACTTTCACCCAAGAGTTTAACAAAATGAGAGAGCACTTAATGAAATGAGATTGTGTCAACTCATTAGTATTCTCTTCATCCTGCCAATAAATGAGACAAAGTAAGAGGCATTTAAAGAATTACAACACTCACTAAGATTGAAAATTTCATTTTGTTAATTTGAAGTCTAGTTGGATGCATTGGGGTTTTCTACACCAAATGTTGATCATATTTCAATCCACTACTTTTCCTCCAATAGAGAAATATTTTTAATATATTAATAGAATAAACTAAAATTTAACTAAATTACAAAAAATTACAAAACTTACTAGGATGACTTAATATGCATTGTATTTAAATTTTTTGTTCATAGGGATTGTTGTCTCCCCTATATTACTCTACCAATACAATAAAATATATTGCATACATTGAAAAGATGATAATAAAATGTTCTTCGAAACACTATTTAGACAACTAACCCCAACCACGGGTGTTACTTTAGCCTGGACATTTTGTGCATTAGGAACATGCTCATATTAGCAATGCAATATTAGAATTCAAATCATTAGTGTCAGAATTTGACACTAACACTTTAATTGTTGACTACTTTTTTCCTCTCCATAGCTTCTACTCTTTTCATTAGTTTGGATATTGTTGCTTTTAGAGATGATATTTCTTGTGCATTTTATTTTACTGTCGCTTGGCTTGCAGCTAAAGCCTCCTTGTATGGATGTGCGCCAAATAAATTAGTTGGTGCCAAACTCCTAGAGAAACTCTACAATATTGTTCCCTCGCATCATCCCCTGATACCTTAGCAAGGGCATCATCCTTAGTTGCAAAGTCTTCATATGTAAATTCTACTTGTGCTTCTTGATTTTTTTGCTAGCATTTTCATGCAATTAAAGAAAATCATATTAGAAAACACTTCGAACGTGTAAAATGGAATTCTAATAAGTATGTAAATTAAAAAGTTGAGAACATACTATAGTTTCTCCTGCAGCTAGTGTGATTGGAGTGAGATCCTTCTTTTGATGGCACTTCTTCCATATATTTCAATTAGTAATGGGTGTAGCTGCATCATCAGAGGATCCATATTTTTTCTAGTTACAAAAAGTAAAATAGTATGGTTAAGTTGTGACTTTACAATGAATCCCAATTATGCTAATATTTATCATACAAATAAAATATCATGCACCACAAGTAATTACCATATCATCTTCAACCCTTTGATAACCTCGACGTACAGAGGTATGGATGTCTCGCTCCTTCTCTTTGTTTTCCTTATTTTTTCTTCTTATATCCTACAAATGAATCGAAACATAAAACATTAGGCCAAAATTACAAGCCAATACACATTAAAAGTAACTTAATTATATAATATGTGAACTTTTTGCTTACATTGAAATCAGTGGTGCTTCATGATAGGACAAAATCTCTCCAAACTGTCTCACTTATCCAATTGGAGGAACATTTTTTAATATTACCTCATTTGATTCATAAGAATAACAATGGTTTTTTATCAACTCGTACCTACTAATTATTTTCTGCATGGCATATAGATTGCATACAGTAATCTTTAAGGATTGGAGGGATTGTAAATTTTGACTACAACATACAAAATGTGCATTATTAGATGTCATAAATTGTTTGAAATTAAACATTAAAATAATGCAAAAACGCAAATGTTGAGAGCAAATAGATATAATGTGTAATAGGTCCCACATTAATGATGTTCCACAAATCCTCCATTAGTTGATCTGAAACCTTCCTCCAATAAGAATATGTGATTGGAACCATTTTCCTAGAGAGTACACCTAGCAATGAATCTAGATTCATAGAGCTTGGAGCAATGCCTTGGTTCCTTTAATTAACATGAATTCGAAGCTTTTCCTCAATGTTATTAATTCCTGCACATCTAGTTGGTCCTCTATAATTCTTCTTGTCTTTCTCTATCAATGCTTGTGTAGAGGGATCATCCACTTCTACACCAATATCTTCATGACATGGTTGTTCCTGAACATTTTATGTAGATGAAGGGAACATAAAGGTGTTATAGATTTCTTAATATTAAAATTTATAGTTATCAGGAAGTTAAAATTTATAAATTAATTGGCATATTGTGTTCTTTGTTATAAAAACAAGATCACAAAGCAATAAAAATAAACAAGATGCAAATACTAAACACATAAGCACATTATAAGCACTACAACAAAAACTGGATTTAGCATCGAATTTAGCGCTGGATTTTAGTGTAATTTTTTCCTAATTGTGGTAAACAATCCGACGCTAAACCAGGCGCTATTGTACATTTTCGTAAAACGCCATCTATTGCATCTTTTTTTCCGTCCTTTTTAACATCCATTTTTGTGTCCATTTTTGCACCCAATTTTTTGCATCTAATGTTACGCCTTTATTTGTGCTCAATTTTTCAACTTCTATTGCATCTGTTTTTGCGTCCTTTGTTACATCCTTGTTTGCACCCAGTTTCACGCTCATTTTTGCATCCAATGTTGCGTCTTATTTTGCTCCTAGTTTTTCATAAAGTCTTGCACCCAATTTTGCACCATGTTTTACATAAAATTATGTGTCCAATTCTGCATCTAGGTTTGCACCCAATTTTAGGCTCAATATTGCGTCTAGTTTTGCATCCAAATTTACTTATAATGTTACATCCCCATTTGCATATAATTTTGTATCTTGTTTTACATATTTTTTTGTATCCATGTTTGTGCCAAATGTTTCATCTCGTTTTACGTCATATTTTGCATCTAGGTTTGCACCTAGTGTTGCATCCCGATTGATGTCTTTTTCTGCATCTATGTTTGAGCCCAATTTTGCACCCAGTGTTGCGCTTAGTGTTGTGCCTAGTTTTGCGCCCATGTTTGTATCTAATATTGCATCTAGTTGTGTGTCCAATGTTGCATCCCATCTTGCATTCAATATTACGTCTAATTTTACATCCAATGTTTTGTCCCATCTTGCATCTAAAATTGTGTCTCGTTTTAAGTTTTTGTTTGCGCCAAATGTTGCTTCCAGTTTTGCACCTGGTGTTACCCCTAGTTTTATGTCCATCAATACACCATATTTTGTGGTCAATTTAATGTCCAATTTTACATCTAGTTAGGAATCCATTTTTTCATCTATTGTTGCGTCTAGTTTTGGACCTATTATTACATCTAGTTTTGAGTCATAATTGTGTCTAATGTTGAGTCTCTTTTTGCATCCAATTTTGCGTTTAGTGTGACATCCATTTTTGTGTCCACATTTGCGTCTAACATAAGGTCGGATTTTGCGTCCACTTTTGTGTTTGGTGCGATGTCCACTCTTACATCATGTTTTGCATTTAGTATTGCATCTAATATTGCATCCATCTTGCACTACAACATTTTTTACCTTTAGAAATACATTGCAATATCATTAGGGCATGGAGGAATCGAACCACCAATCTCCTGCTTGTAAAGCAGGTGCTCTTCCATTGAGCTAGCACCCTTTAAGAATCAGGAAGAGAAGCAATATTAACACATAGATTTCATCATTTGTAATTCTAATAAAAGACAATAAGATCCAAAGACAAACATGCTTAAAATCTAATTTATTTTTCCAAACACACTAATAAGCAAAAAAATCTACCGTGCTCAGGAAACAAAATGTCCTAAACAATTACGCAATCTTATTGTCATGCAACCATTCAATATTGACATGCAACCATTCAATATCCCCCTACACCCATTTCATGGAAGGTCACCCTTTAAGAGGATAAAATGCTTTAGTTCACTAGTTTTCAAAAAGTGTCGCAACTCATTGGATATGCAATCATATTCCTCATACAAAAAAAAATGAACACATCTTGTTTAACTAGGGCCAACATGTACAAAGTTCTTAATGGGAAAATGGTTCATTAATTTGTGTTAATCTCTATATGAAGATTATTATATAAGAACAAAAAGTGGAGTTGGATGCGGTGCCTCTATGTTAATTGTTTGAGTATTATGGTAAAAGTCTTTGTAGCATAAGCAAGGAGCCTCTTATGGACTCTCTTGCAACATTTGTGTTGCACCAAGTACTTGCATCACTCTAAAGAAAGGTCAAGGCATAGCATTCATTGTGATGTACAAGACTGCATGAACAATGCCATAATTAGCCTCTCATAGCCCATCCTCACCCACAAATGTCAAAATGACAAGTTCTTGCCTTGCTTTCTCGAAGAATGAGAAGTTGCTCAAGAACAATGGATGGCAACCATTGTCATGAATGCTAAGCTAGCTAATGATGGATAGGAGTCCACTTTGAATGAAAACATAATTGATGTTCATGGATTTTTGTGATTGCCTCCTCTCATGCCTTAATGGCAAAGCTTTAGGGTTGCTAGATTTTGGGTGCTAAGTGACATTTATGGAAAATCACTAAATGTGAATTACTAGCTGCCAATTTTGATAACTATTTTTATGCTCTTTAAGCAATTTGGATTAACATTTTAAATTTTATTAGGTTGTGACATAAGCTATACAGCCCACTGTTTATGTATAAATGTGTAAAATGTACATTGATATTATTAATAGTTTAAAGAAGCAATATACAAACAAACAAACTCATCATATCAAAATCACTCTGAATAAGAGCAACAATCAATAGCACTCACCTTCCTTCACATAACAAATGGACTAACTTTGAAGAATTCTCTCAAAGTAATATTTATCCCATAATGCAATCATAACATAGCAATAATTATGTATTTTAACTCACTAAACACATAAGGGATGTATTTTTCATAGGAGGGACTACCCACCTACTTTAAGCTTGGACTTCAATATTTGTCATGGTCAGTGATGGAATTTTTACCATGCTTGCTTTTATTTTCAACCATGACACTAAAACGGAAAGCATGAATGGCATATTCGGTTGGGTTGAAATAGAAGGAGAATTTGGTCTTCCAGGAGATTTAACAATTGATCAGAATGTTGTTGCGACTATCTATTTGTTGAAGGTAGCTCATTCACTCGCTTTTCTAGAAGGAGACATCGAGTGGTACTGCAATTATTCATTGCTTTCAGATGATAGTGACGAGATTAGGCAGCAATAAAATGGCTTGGCTGTAGATTTTGCAAAAATTTCCAAGGTTCAAGTGCATGTTGAGTGGCTGAAATTTCCATTAACTCACACTGATGATATGCTTCGTATAAATGTTGCAGAATTGTTGTTCTTAAATCCCAAGACATCAAGCTTGGTATCCAGCTTAGAGCTGAGTCTGATGCGAATGGCAATTCCATTAAACATGTGTTGCTCTTCTACAGCTTTTGGAATGAAGTGGACTATGCTCTTCAGAAAGTTTTTTTCACGGGTACGTACTGCAATTGAAAGGAAAATGAAACAAATTGCATCCAAATTATGTGGTAATGGTAGTAGAAATGTGTGCATATATGGTGTAGAAACAGGTTATTCACTTGCAGCAAATTATAAGAAATACAATAAGAGTATATTGGAAGGTGTAAGGGAACTCGACCAGTTTATGAAGTGGTTGGGCCGCCTTCTTTTTTCATCTTTGTATCCTTCAGCTCCCTATGAAAGGAAGAGCATGGATATGGAGCTGTTATTGGTGATGATTAATGTTTGGTCCATTCATCAACTGGAAAAGCAAGAGTCTAGTCAATGTGCATCGTCTTCATCTTTAGGTACTAGTTACTACCATCCATATGATCAAGGGATGCTTTTAGTAGATTCCACACTGGTATTCGTTGGAACTATTGTAGATAGTAGGAACAAACTGAGAGAAAATGCATTTCAAATCCTTATATAGTTTCCTGCTCCTCTACCTGGAATCACTAATAAGGTCACTGTTAATGAAGTTATCGGGTGTTCAAAAAATCTTGTTAGCAGTCCACGTGTGAGAGAGAGTGATGCAGGAGCATTGGATTTGCATCTTATCTTCATAAAGTATGTTCAGGAGCTTGGCTGGACTATGAAAATTGCCCAAGATTATGTTTCTGAGTCTGAATTGTTTGAATCTCGTTTACTGCGCAAGAGTACTAAGAGGCCTGAAAAGAATTACTTACATAGAAATAATGTTGGAACTCCAATTGGAGAATACATTCAGTCCTAGATTGACTGGTTAAACATGGGAATTGAAGAGGGTGAGAAATATATGGTGAAAGAATGTGAGCACATCTTTATTCATGGAATATTTCTTACACTACGATACACAATTGAAGAATTGGATTGCACTTCTGAGGCTACTCGAGCAACTGCCTCTCAGGTACAGACTTCCCTAGAGAGGCTTCTTGGACTTGTGGTGTGGGTGACATCGTTGGCACTTTGGGTAGTTTTTGTAGATGCATTGGATATGCCAGAGAAGATTGAAAGTTTTATTGATGATATCCAATCTGGTAATCGGGCTTTATCAGTTGACAAAAAGGATCCTGAAACAACAAATGGAATGCAAGAAGAGGGTACTAAATATATTGAGACTGTGGGACAAGTTGAACAGGTTGTCATGGTTGGTTGTTGGCTTGCCATGAAAGAGGTTCGTAAGATCATGCTTTTATGTTATTTGTTTGTTTTCTGCGTTACTCATACACATGTTACTGTCTTGTTTTGGTAATTGAGATACTTCTCGATTGAATATGTACAAAATAAAATACATTCATGTCGAGGCATTGTTTTGGACTGCAAACTAAAAATTAACAAGCCAAACCTAGACCCTTGAGGGCCTGATTCAAAATATTGACAAAAACTTGAAATAAACCCAAAGAGAATGACCCGAGAGAACTGGAGCTCATTCTTGAGAGCCCGAGTCCACATCATATGGTTTCCATCTTTTGGGTTTGGGGTTGTGATATTTTTTCTACTTTGGATGAGCTAGCACTTGAGAACAAGAATCCTGATGATGTCCTGTTTATTGGATTTTCTGACATTGGAAAGTTGTCGTTCTCATAATCCAAAACCCGACACCAGTGAAAATGTGTTTCCTATTTTAATATTGTAATCTTCTTTACAAGTATTTTAGGTCGAGAGGGGAAGGGCATGCAACAGTTCAAAATAGTATTGTCGTGCTAAGGAAGGTTGTAACACTCCAATACTAAGTTGAAATGTAATAAATTCATGTTATTTAATTGATATTAGGTCATTAGTTAATAAAGTGGATAAGAGTATTGGGTAGCACAACTACCGAATTGATGAAATAAAAGGGGATGATGTCATTGTATCAACTGACTCCAATTCAATAAAGTTTATATTCCAGATCTTTCTCCTATATTGTAATCAATTTTAAGTTTTAACTAATGTTTCCTCCAAATATGAGTGCTTGGGATTCTACTACATGCTGGATGGAAATATAAATACAAAAATAACTTAACACTTTGAAATATCATCGAATTGAATTTTAGAATCTCAGATCTATAAATATACCTGTAGCTTCTCTCCCCGCTCTTGAAGCCTGATTACTGCAAGCCCTGCCACCCCAGTTCACCGTTTGTTAGTAAGATACCTACTGAAGGAACATTGATAAAAAGGAGTCTTTGGTATAACGTAAAAGACCTTACTAGATGTTTCTTATGGCCATAAGCAGCCTTAATTTCATCAGGGGTTCTCTTTCTGGGCTTTAGTTCCTCAGTCTTTTCATCTAATAATTTTTGCCTATCACTTTCCTTGTCTTTTGCAAAAAATATGTGAAACACTGTGAGACCAATATCACCTTGAAAAATCTATTACACAAATATGAATGATCAAAAGGAACCAATATTTTAACATCAATACCTTTGGAGCTATCTTTCCCTGTATAGACAAATCCTGTACTACTAGAGGGAGCAGATGATGATGCAGTTGAAGTTGAAAAATATTCTTCAATTTCAATATCATCTGCAATATCCACCAGAAATAAAAGGGATCAAAAATATAAAAATGGCTCTTATTAAAAATACACACCCTTGCTGTATCTGCAAAAAGTACAATGCAATTACATACCAATATTCAGAAGTTCGGTTTCAATGTCAGTCTCTAATGAAGTTTGTTCAGGAAATGGACACCAAGCAAAGAGACTTGAAAGGTCTGAGACTGTGTTTGCTATTGGGGATTTTTCTATAGTGCTGGCTACATGTCTTAATATGCCTCTTTTGATTTCCTTGATGACACCTCTGAGGAATACTTGTATTTGATTTTGTTCCAATTGAGCAAGGTAATAAAAGGATGGTTAGAATACAAATATTGTACAGGTAACTCAGATGCGGCCACCAATATGTACGATATTGATTTTGAGCCGGACAAGTAAAGAGATACTAGCATCAGGACCAGCCCAGCTCTTCCCCTTAAGCCCATAAGCAGAAAGACTCGAACTGTCAGATCTCCATGATTGGTGGTATCTCATGGGACTGCCGATTCTCTGGCTTGACTAACACTTCTATATTTTGTTCTTAGTCTTTGTCCCTTGACTTTGCTCGGATCTGTTAGACATAAGACCATCCGGAGAGAAAGAACTGACTAATTGGCTGTGGACGTGTCGATTCTGCAGTGAGTCTATCTGGAATATCGCCCATGTAAAGTATGTGAGTAGAGTACGAGCATTTAAGAGCGAGACAAAGTGAGCAAATGCTTGGAGCTCGGCTTCATCCGTAGTTTGGGGAGAGCAAATAAAATCCCACAGAGTCAAGGCGAGAGCTTCATCTATATCTGTTGAGCGGTAGCAGTATGAGAGTAGAGCTGAATCATTAGACAGAGCGAGACCAAACCAGTAGGAAAGCAGGGATTGACACACGAGGGGCGTAGCAAGAAGAGGTAGCAGACACAAGAAACTTGTTTGAAATACAAAATAAACTAACTAAACTTCTTCTCCTGAGGTACACAAGAAACTAGGTCTTACCTCGTCCAACGAGGTTAGCTATGGGTTCAAACTGTCTAGGAACATATTAAATAAACCTTTTTTACCGCCCATGTAAAGTATGTGAGATGCTTACAAATTATAAATCATGATGTAACCTGAAGAGTCAACTTTGTCCAGTTTGAATGAGTCCACTTGCACAGGTCTGATGTAGGAGACCAAAAACCATTGAAATGACAAATAACTGCATATTCTCCATAAAGTGAGATATTCTGTGACCTCTGACTCTGTGACTTTCGGTGTTGGAATATCTTCGGAATAAACACTGAGATATTCTGTGACCTCTGACTCTGTGACTTTCGGTGTTGGAATATCTTCGGAATAAACACTGAACCAATGCAACACAAAATACAACAAGAACCATTACTAAGTTTCAGAAAAACCTAAGCACTACACTATGGAGATTGACAGAGCGTGTCCTTATAAGAAATAGAAGGCAGTAGGACCAAACTGAGAGAGAGGTTACTCTCTACAAATATTTTGACAAAACACAAATAAAAAACTATGAGCTGAGTTACTAAATAGTCCCGGATGAGATCACAATGCTCGTTTTGAGGAACATTCGAATGAATGTATTCAAAATGAAAGATTTATTTTTCAAACCAGATACCAAAGGATATTTTGAATACATTGATCCCTGTCACAAAATAAACATGTGCCAGAAGCGTTACATACTTCCTACAGTAAACTAAAATTTATTTTTGAAAACTTCAAGAACCAGAATAAATGAATAATAAATTACCAGATTTAGATGGGTGTGTCATAGTCTCTGTATAATGCACAACCAATGTAGTCCATATTCAATACAGGGTCACATATACAGTCTTTCCCGCAAACAAGCAGTACTGATGGAACCCCTCCACCCACCGGGGCTATAGAGAACCTCATTTTATTGCATATATATAGTTTACAGTTGAGGATTGATTCATCCCACTGACCCAGTAAAAGTAAAAGGAAAACAAAAAAGAAGCTTAGATCTTTGCAATGGATTAAAATGCATTATTACTGATATGACCTGATATCTAAAATGTCAATTAAGCAACAAATATGCTTAATATTTAAAATATCATTGAAATATGTATATGATTGGATGATTCATCCTAAAATAGTTACTGGCTTATAAATCATAAGAACCTCATATCTTCAGCAACAACGATATTCTTGATAACTTAGAATACATATGATATTCTTGATGACTGAACATACATATATTATACTAGTTACGATGTTGGGGCGAAGGAATAACATACCAGTAACAAGGAAAAGGCCAGACTCGAGCTACTTCAAGAAGACAACACGCTTCCCCTTGAAGCATCCAACCAGAAGGATTAGAATAGTTCCAGGAGTAATGCTCGTTTGCAGGAGCAGAAATCATGTGCACTTCATTTCCCTCAGTTTCCTCAAACATTAGATATTTAACCATTCTTCAGGCTGGAAAAGTTACACAGAGCTCTAGTTGATTAACTCCCTCGCCAGAAAAATAATTATGTTTTATGCATTTTAATAAAAAAACACTTAGTAATACTTACAAAGTAAATGATGTTGTAATAGCTTACTTGAAAAATAGATTAAGAAACCCAAATCGGAAACAATGTAAGAGCAAATTTTCTTGGAGTGGTTTCCAGTGAATGAAAAAAAAATCCTTCTTTCCACGTCGCTGATTCAACATGGATGACTTCATTTGGACGGCGATGAAACCGAAAGGCAATGTCTAGGGTTTCCTGGTGCTATAAATATTTTTTAGACCCCTTTGCCGATCTCAACATTCAGAGAGAAGCAACGCTAGCACCATTCATTTGTCTTGTTCCCCATTTTTACTCGACTCCATTCCTTTGTCTCATTCCCTATCTTTCCTCTGCACTTACATTTGGGTCTTATAACCAAGATGTATAACCAAGACATTATAAAACACAAGCAGCATATACTAGTAAACGGTCCTGTTTGCAGTAACACCCAGATCAAATTTTAGTTAGATAATACTTGGACAATAGACACTCAGCAGATAAGTCAATAAGACAATAAAAATCTTATAATAGAAACCCCACATTCAAATTTCTTGGCAGGCTTACAGCAAAACCCTAGAAACCCTGTAACAGAAACCATAGAAAAAATACTTAGAAGAGCTCATGAAAGGATGAAGTCAGTTACCTCAATATCAAATGGGTGCTCTGCCAAGCATATATTTTCAATGATAGATGATTTGAAACAATTCATAGCAGAAAGAACAAATCAAACAGCTTTGTGGCAATTAACTACACCATTTCAGTACAAAATAATCAAAGACACAGAATGGAAAGAATACACCATTTCAGTACAAAATAATCAAAGACACGGAATGGAAAGAAAGCCCCATGCCTTTACAAGATAGCCGTGGACTCTACGGCTGCAGGGATGAATAAGAGTCAGAACCGTGTGTTGAAGAACGAGAAGGGTGGGATGCGGTGATCCATAAATGAGATTTAATGATTGAAAGCCTTGAATATGGTGCAGGGTTCAGCAGTAGCAACCCAATCTTTTCCCGATGCCAAGAGAATCCTAAGTTGCCTCCAAATACCACATATTGCAAAAATTGAAAACAATTAAATATGGAACCAAGTTTGAAAGTGTGGCGCCAAAATAACGTAATGTCTTGGATTTGGTTTAAATGCAAAGCATTCACCAAATCACCATAACATGTGCTAAATTTAGCGGACTGTGTGGGCTCCTCTCAAAGTCTCAAAACCTGGTTAGACATTGGATATGAGATTATAGGTCCCAGTCAAAACCCCTAACTTTGTAGAGCGCGGGTTGAAGTAGGCTTAAAATAACTATGGAGCACCAAGAGCGCAGCTTGAAGTAGGATTAAAATAACTATGGATCACCAAGAAGGAGTGGACTGGTTGAAATAGCCTGCTTGTTATGTGGGTTCACCTTGGGAGGATTCGAGGCTTCTTTGCCTTATAAATGGTGAGGAAATCAATTTTTTTTCCAGAATAATGGTGAAGAAATCATTAAATTTTTTTTCCCAAAATAATGGGGAAGAAATCATTAAATGAGCATAGGTTTAAAGGTTTGACTAAAGAAAATTTTAAAAATATGACAGAAGTTCAATATTATGTTAGTTAATATTATTATTTTAGTTATAAGGGATTAAGTTTTTTAAGCTTTGAATTATTAATTACCATTATAACTAACATATGTTTTAACTTGATTATTGTGTATTTTTTTAAAGATGGGTATTATGATATTATGTTTCTTAATTTTTAAACATGAAGATTTTTCCATTTGTTATTATATTCAATCAAGAGGTCAATTATTTATGGAATAAGCATTGACTATGGATACTTTGAGTTTGAACTTAATGTGGATCCTATATCTTTCTTTGAATCCAAATTCTCTAATTCATGGTGTCTTGTCATCCCACTTAAGGGGTTTCCTACTAGGATTGTTTGCAAGAAGGGGAAGGTATTGAGGCCATATTCACATCACCACCCTTTGAGTCTAGGTTGAGTACTTGAACTAATGTTTTAATCTAGGGTGGGTTACTATGTTGATGTTTTTTATCTCACTTGTTCCACATGTTGTTTTGGAGTTTCCATAGAGGTTTATTTTTTGATATTGCTATAAAGGTTGCTTTTAAATGTTTTTACAAGAAGGGTTTCATTGTTTCCCAAGTACATGAAAATGGTATGTGTGTTGACAAGTCATACAACAAAAGGTCAGTTTCTTTTAATCCAATACTTGGATTCATCAAGAATTGTCCAATTTTTTAAAATTGGGTGGAAATTGTAATTATGCTCAAACCACATATCCAAGAACATGGTTTATACCCAACCATCTCATATAGTAGATTTTATTCCGTGTCAACCATGCCACAAATTTAACTGTAAATATATTGCCTAGCATCTCAGAGAACCTGTTACTTAAGGTGAAAAATGCTTACCCGTATCATCGTCATCCTTTGATCGCCACCCTTCACACCTTTGAGCTTTACCCCATTGCATCCTATAGCATGTATTCTTCTCTATTACAGGCCCACCACTACAGTCACCTTCCAGCCTTGGGTTGACATGCAGACTTTGGGCGGTTCCTCGCCATCAACTGCCTTGAGACCTTGCAGCTCAAGCATGAACTGAGATACAAATGTAGAAGGCTCATCATCTTTGAGTCTAGAGATTTTAGACAAGTAATCAATGTGAGCCTTTCAAGGATTACCTATCAATGTTATGGAAGAACCCAATGTCAACCCACAAGGAAGAAGCATGATGTGCCCATACTTCTTGGTATATATTGTACAAGTTAATTTTAAAGTACTTTAAAATATCAATGTCAAGGTATATCACAAGTTATATTCATGGAAATCATTAGGAAGCAATTAATTTAAAGGATATAAAAAGTTGTGTACACGTATGTAATCAATATTAATCTTGAAATTAGCATACTGAGGAAGTGAATTTGAACCAAATAGATATTCGTATTAGTTTTTTTTGAGTAGGATACAAGTTGTGTTAGGAATNGGAAAGTAAACGACAATGTTAAAGTGACATGAACAAGCCACAAAGCAACACATCATTTTCTAATGAACATTTTCTAAAGAGCACTCAATGAAAGAAATGTGCTCAATATAACATGATCTTCCCAATAGTTGATATATCTTGCATGTGTTATCGCTTATGACCATGAAGGGTCAAACACTCATAATAAGGAAGGGATTGCATAAGCTATGTGTCTCCAATTCCATATATAGTAATAACTACGTCAAACCAAACTATTGGATTATGTTTTGCAATGATCAAAGAGGGAATATGAGAGAGCATACTAATGTGGTTTATGTTGCACAGTGTAAGGGTGGTTCAATAAAATTTTCTCTTACGTAATATGTTAACTCATTTGCAATCTCTTAGTTTGACTTAAAAATTTTGTTTCAAAGAAAGGGTGTTCTATTAAAAGTCTAAACTTTCATGGTTGTTTCCAAGAAGCTATTTGCATTTAAATATGTTTCCCTTCGGCACAGTAGATTGTGTCGATAGATTGGACAATAAATACAACGACGAAGGGCCTAGCAAATCACATCCCAAGTCTAGATCGGGATAGGTGTTGAAATGATCAAATTATCTATATTGAGCTTAAGACCTCTGAAGATTTGGACTGAACCTCCCACTAGGGGAGGCCACAACTTCTAGTTGTAACCCAATGATTTGAAGTTTGGTAGCGTAAGACATATATGGGAAAGTCTTTCAATGGAAGAAGGTATAGGTCTTTATGCAATTTGCAAGGTATGGATGGAGGCATAAAGACCTTACCTACCACTTTTGTGATCATGGTACATGGCGCTAGGGTAGATACTCAGACAATTAGGAGACTCAAAGAGTCCACCAAATAAGGAACATAAATAGTGAGTCACACTTAAAACCAGCATACATATTTTGTATTTTCATGAATTTGATAAAATGTGCCTCCAATGTAATAACACTTAAATGAAAAGCATAAATGTAAAATAAATACCCTATTCTAAATATAAAAAATTTAAATTTAAAATAAATTACTTTAATTGTATAATCAATATGTTAATTTTTTCAAAAGTATTCTTATAACTAAAATTAAAATTAAAATGGATTATAACTAAAATTAAAATTGATTATAGGTAACTAATTACTATGTTATTTTTTTTAAATGTTTTTAATAAAAATGCTTGCTCTATATCAATGCATTATATATATATATTATTTTGAATTTGAGATTTTTTTTTAAGTGGACCAAAATTTGTTATAGATAGTGCAAATTGGTTCCTCTCATTATTCAAAAAAATCAAATCATTTAAAATAACAAGTAGTTGACCAACTTCTAACACAATTTCACCCATTTTCCTACATCTAAAAAAGGTTTAACCAATTAAAAAAACCTTAAAAGTAATTTAAAGAATAATTCTTTCTTAACTCTATAGAAATTAACCTACTCTTTTAATTCCTTCCATCTTAAAAACTCTTAACCAATAATTAGATAAAAACAAATACCAACTCTTTTAAGTAAGATATGGATTTATATGTTTGACCTCGTTTTCTGAAATTTCTATTCTCAAACGTGCTTTCAATAAAATATGTAATTACAAATATTTCAACGCGGGCTGAAAGAATAGATTTGCAGTTACAAGCATCACACATATCCACCAAAATGACTAAACTGCATTACACGAATTCCTCATTTAATTGAAAATATAGCTGGAAAACCCAACCAGCACAGAGTACCAGAAGGAAATCGAATCATGCAAAACTGTGAATTTTTTTGGAATAGAAAGCATGTGGCAAACTTGAGATTCGACCAAATTCTTGTTCCATGGGCAGGGCGAGATAACGATCTAAATTTTGGTGACCTAGCATCAATAGCACCACCAGCATAGGTATATCTTATATAGTATATGAGAGAGCAACATCTAAGACAGAGACAGTAGAGGCATCAACAGTGGTAGAGCTCCTAGTTTACTTTGATCCATCCCCAAAATCTAGGATTTGAACGTCCTGGCTCGTGAATCAAGACACCCACGTTGCCAACTAGGCGCCCTCAGACGTTCTCATGGGCCGTGAGAAGTCCTCATGGGCGGAATAATGTTAAATCCTCTCATGGGAAAATTGGGGACGGACCAGAGGGACCAAATTGATACTCATAACCCTGAATCCATAGATTGATTTAGCAGAAGCCCCATTGGGAAATGGGTAGTTGTACATACATCTATATTTGAAAAATCTTTCATGTTTTGCTTCGCCTCCCTGTGAAACTTCATAGGTTTTAATCTATATTTTAATTTGTATAATGTATAAGTAAATAATATGTGG
>LPNX010658462.1:242066-296891 GCA_001517045.1 Pseudotsuga menziesii | reverse complement strand
CATATGCTTTAAATGATGATGATGATGAACTAGATGACAATGACAGTGATGATGTTTTTAATGAAGACGATGATGGAAATGATGATGATGATCATCATCATCATCTTCATCTTTGTCATTGCCATCATGATTATCACAATAGTCATCATCATCCATGTCATCACCATCACCATTGTCCTTGACATCATCATCATGATTATTGACATTTTCATCAGTTATTCATCATTACCTTTGGCATAAGAAATAACATCTACCCAAAATATATGATTAGTGGAAAAGGTTCATGGAGGACACACACGATTTATGCATTACAAATAACAACTTATTTTTTAAGATGATCAACATCATCACTCTGATTGTACTCATCATCATTGGCATTGTCATCATCACCATTCATTGCATTGACATCATAATCATCGGCAATGTTGTCATTGCCATTATCCTCGTCATCATCATCATCATCATAATCGTCATCCTCATCATCATTGTCATCATTCTCCTCATTATCAACAACATTATCATCATCATCATAACCATCCTCAATATCATAATCATTATCCTCATTTTCATCTTCAACATCTGGGTGTAAAACTAGATGCAAAAGTGGATAAAAAAATGGATGCAAAAAATGATGCAAACATGGATGCAACAAAAGTAGGCGCAAAAATGAGCGCATAATGGGGTGCACCAAAAATGGATGCAAAAGGTGATGCAAAAGTGGATGCAAAAAATGATGCAATCATGGAAGAAAAAGATGATGAAAAAAGTGGTGCAAAAGTGAATACAACCATGGATGTAAAATTGGATACAAAAGTGGATGTGAAAGTGGATGCAACAAAAGTAGATGCAAAACTAGATGCAAAAGTAGTCATAACACCCAACGCAAAACCCGATGCAAAAGTGGATGCAAAAATGGATGCAAAAAGGGATGCAATAACTGATGTAAAATTAGATGCAAAAAAAGATGCAAACGTAGATGCAAAAGTTGAAGCAAAAGTGGGTGTAAAAGTAAGTGCAAAAATGGGTATTAATTGGGATGCAAAAAAAGTGGATGCAAACGTGGATGCAATAGTAGATGCAAAAAAAGACGTAAACATGGATGCAAAATGGGATGCAAAAAGGGATGAAAACATGGGTGCAAAAGTGGACGAAAAAATGGATGCAAAAAGGGATGCAATAACTGATGTAAAATTAGATGCAAAAAAAGACGTAAACATGGATGCAAAATGGGATGCAAAAAGGGATGAAAACATGGGTGCAAAAGTGGACGAAAAAATGGATGCAAAAGTGGATACAAAAATGGCTGAAACAAAACAAGATGCAAAACTAGACTCAAAATAGGATGTAAACTTTGATGCAAAACTTGGCGCACGAAGGGATGCAAAAAAAGAAGTAGAAGTGGATGCAAAAGTGGATGTAAAAAAGGATGCAAAAGTGGATGAAAATAAGGGCGTAAAAGTTGAGGCAAACATGGTCGTAAAAGGGGGCGCAACAAGAGTAGATGTACAAACTAGGCGCAAAATTAGGTGAAAAACTAGGCTCAAAACCTGTCGCAAAACCTGATGCAAAACCTGGCGCATAACTAGGTGCAAAACTCGGTGCAAATTACGCTGCAATTTGCGCCAGATTTAGAAAAAGGACGCAAAAAAATCCTAAAATAGCACCAACCCGTGAAATTGCACCATTTTGTCCAAAAAATGAAGGAAAATACACTGAAAGATAGTCTAGATGCAAAAAAGGATGCAAAAAGAGATGGTAAATCCAGTTGTTGTTGTAGTGAAGAGACACCAATATAACGTGCTTCACCCAATATGGGATACTTCCACACAAAAATTTCCAATTCTTTACTATTATATCATCCAGTGAAATGAAGGGATACAACCTGCAGCACACCAACTGCACTTCCTCTTCACTCTGTCAGGGTCTCTCTCACACAATTATAGAGATCGATTTTCACAACGGATACAATACAATACACAACCATATCACATTTCCATCCTTTTATAAAGGGAATACCATGGGAAAATATCATGGGACCATAAATCACCAATTATTTACCAAGTCATGACTCTGAAATTAAAACATTTTACAAGGCATCTTTTCCTATATTTTCACTACAGGGGCACTGCCCCCAAACCCACGCCATGGGGGGATCCCAAATCAATCGTCAGCCCCCCTATACCCCCCATGGTTTCTTTAGTGTTTGGATCCCACCACACACCCCATCATGGTATTGGGATCCAAACAAGGTTGAAACATGAACTCTAGAATCAGGAAGATCAGGCTCTACAACCAACAATCTCCCACTTGGAGACTGATCACAACAACTCCATCGTTGATGCACTTTTTGTACTATGCTCTGAACCTTGGACCTAGAAATAAATTCGCCTTGACCATCATGCTTGAAGGCCAACTTAAACTGAGCAAGAACTTGGTTTTTCTCTTGTTATTACCTTTGTCAACATGTATGTATGATTCTTTCTAGTAGTTATCTTTTCCAACTTCAATAGTTCATCTTCTAAAGCAGATCGTATGATATGGTACTTGAGATGTATATGTTTAATATTGAAATGGGAGGTTGAGTTATTTTCAAAATTAATGGAACTCTATTTTTCACTATACAACATGTTATTCTCCTGCTTCTTATCCAATCCCTCCATGAACATATGCAACCAAATCATCTCTTTACTAGCCTCTGTAGCAGCAACATACTCTGCTTCTATTGTTGAAATTTAAACAACCTTTTTTCAGTTTTGAAATCCAACTCACTTTTATTCCACCTATAGTAAAAACATACGTTGTGGTGCTCCTCATGTTGTCTTTATCACCTGCCATATATGTGTCAACATATCCCTGTAGAACAGTGTCCGGACCTCCAAAACATAATGCATGAGAAGTGGTACCTCTCAAATACCTGAGAATCCACTATACTTCCCTCCAATTCTCTTTACTTGGATTGATCTTATACCTTCTCACAACTCCCACTGCATGTGCAATGTATGTTATGTTTCACACCATGGCATACATCAAGCTACCAATTGCTAATGAATAGGGAATATTAGACATGTATCCTATCCCCTCATGTGTCTTGGGACATGTCTCCTTACACAGTTTTAAATGGATGGACAAATGTTTACTAACCGATTTTACATTTTGCATTCTAAACCTCTCCAACACCTTTTCTATGTACTCGCCCTAAGACAATGTCAATTTACGATTTTTCTTGCCTCTTATTATTCTCATACCAAGGATTTGCTTTGCAGCACCCAAATCCTTCATCGCAAATGATTTACTAGTTTCTACTTGAGCAAATTTATATCTTGCATATTAGACCCTTCAACAAGCATGTCATTCACATACAATAACAAGATAATATGTCTTCCGTTATCTAGCTCTTTTACAACCTACAAACCAAATTATCCTTCCCTTTGACCTCATACCCCTATGGCTTCTGCATATAAATTATTCCTCCAAATCCCCATGGAGAAATGTCATTTTTACATCTAATTGTTCAAGATGCAAATATTCAATTGCCACTAGACTTAAAATAGTCCTAATTGAAGTCATTTTAACAACAGGAGAAAATATTTCATCAAAGTATATACCTTTCTTTTGTGCAAACCCCTTTACTACAAGTCTAGCCTTATATTTCTTCTTGACTCCTCCTTCTTCCTTCACCCTATAAACCCATTTATTTTTCAATACTTTTTTACCTACAGGCAATTAAACCAAACCGCAAGTCTAGTTTCTTACCAATGAGTCCATCATTTTCATTCATGCCTTGCTCCCACTTCTTTCTAGTTTCCACCTGCATTGCTTCTTCATAACATTTTGGTCCACTAGAATCAGTCATCAAAAAATAATACAGTGAAGGAGAGAATCGTTCAGGGGATCTACTTACCCTTGTCGATCTTCTTACACTTGCAGGAGTTTGAGTTACATGTTATCACATATATATTGTAGTTGGGCTACCATGATGCAACATGTATATTTTATCTTTTCCTCTGAGCCAGACTTATTGATGGGGATACAACATGCATCATTATTACAGCATGAGCCATTCAAAGCTTTTTTTTAGCTGCAGATACAGAGTATTTACTTGCCAATACTGAGATCTCCTTGTCCTTTGAGATGACTTCAGTGATGACCTAGTTCATTTGATCAGAGCAATAGATATGGTACACAGTTTACAAATGGAAAAATCAGATATAGACAGGCATATGGTGAGATCGGGTATATGGCTCTTTGGAAGTATTTTTCTCTCTGATGTATAATAACACCTTGGACTTGTTGTATTGTAAAAATTATGGTGACCTATGTGTATATTATATGTATATCAATGCTTAAATTTGTGTTAAGAATGATTAAAAATCTGATGTAGAAGACTATTTATTATGCCATGCTTTACACAACTTTTAAACCTTAGTGCTTTGTTGGTTCTATGTATCACTTGTCCCCATCCATCTAGCTCATCCAAAATTGAGTTTCATACCATGAACTATGTTTGACTGACACCTATGAGATTGAAGCTCATCTTCCCCACTTTGACCCCTATGTGCGATGGATCCCATGTTGTTTTATGTCTCGGATCTTAGTTGTGTAACAAAACTTGTTGAAGCCTTGATCCTTCTGGTCCAAGAGAATCCGTTGTTGTTGGTTCCTAAGCTTAGGCGAGTTGGGTTTTGAAGCCTTGACCTCTTTGGTCAATTGCCCCCGATGTATGTTCCTGACTATAGATATTCCCCCCTAGTTGCCTGAAGAGTGTCAGCTAAAGCTTGAAGCAATATGTCTACCATCATTACATGCATTATGTGTTATATTCTATATACATAGAAATGCAAGCCCTCAAATAATGTTGCAAACGGTGTCTTTAGAAAACTCAAAAAAGGCTATGAAATGAAATTGTGAAAGGCCCAAATAAAGCATTGGATAAATAAATGCTAAATCTAAAGACTGTTGGCCATGTTATTGAAATGTAATAATTAATTCCTCAAGGAACTTGCAGGTTTTGATGTGATATGAAGTAAGGGACAACTAATTATAAGTGTCCCCTAGGATATCTTCACTACAGTTTCTTGTGTATTCAATGTAAGGGTCCTAGAAAATATCCTCACGGATCTTGATCGTTAACTTGGATGTGAGTTGTAGACATGTTGTTAAAGTTGAATGGACTCTTTTCAGATCAGCTTGTCCACTTGTGAGACACCACCATTCTCTATTGTTTATCTATCGTTCATATGTCATTTTGGTTATGTATACTTGTCATCATTCGAAGAGATCATATGGTCAAAATCAACTATAAGTCATTTCCCTTTTACCTTAGCCTTGTTTTCCACCTTCACCCAACACTAGCAAATTATTTAAACTTCGTAAGTATGTCATATATAAGAGACTTCCATAGGATTCAATGGTTACTCAAAGACATAGGTATATCTTATTGATTGTTATTATTATTTATTATTGTCACCATGATTCTGAATGACATAATTTAATTTGGGTTTTAATATACATCTTGGACTAATTCTTACCTTGTCAACCCAGTTGACCAAGTCAAACACAGTTCCCAAGGTAGTGGATAAAAATTTGACAGTGCCTATATTTTCTCCAGACATACCTCGAATCACTATTGTGGTTTCAGTTTTCATAGTTTGGCCATATATTTCATGATCAGTGATTATTATCACTTTATTATTAGTTAAATCATATTTTTTATGACAGAATGCAGTTATTATGGTTCTCCTAGGGCGCCATAGTGCTTCAGGGGGTATGAATAGTCACATATACCATTGTACTATGTATCCAAACACTTCTATGTAAATGGTTTTCCCCAGTTCTCATCCTGAACGAAGTTATAATGATTATTATTATTTTGAGAGGATGTGCCACTAAAAAATGAACTAGTAAATCACAGAAGAAATCGATTTGGCTTGTGTGGTCAAGGAAATGGAAAGGAAACTTATCCATATGGTGTATTGTGGCTCTCTAGACATTTATACTCTAGTTCCAGTCATCAATTGGTCTGGGATTATTTATTTGGCTCATCCAGTGAGGACGTCCCCCAAGAGGAGCCCCTCACCTTGGTTATATGATGCATCACATTGTTATATCTTATGATTTGATGTTGTAATCGGGACTAGGGATAATTGAGCCCCAAAGGTGACCCCCTTGATGTACTATCATGTTATATCTTATGTTATCTTATGTTTTGACTTAGACAAGGTGTTATCCACTAAGTTGCACTTAGGGAATATTTCTAGTGAGACACCAAGGATCGAAACAAATCAATTGTTCTTACTCAGTGCTCAAGAAGTTATGGGGTTTCATCAAGGCTAATTGTGGTCACTATTTCGCATGTTCACACCCCTTTGGGGGAATTGTAATAAATGGAATAGAATGATGGTTTATTTTTGTAAAAGGATCGGCCTCCTTAGGACTTAGTCATCAAACTCATCATCCTCGAGTGTTTTTTCCCTTATCGATTATGTGATGCTTTTTGAAGCGACATATAATTTTCAAGTTTTTCACTCAAAATCCTCCAAAGTCAGGATGGTGAAATTGGTGATTTTCTCTTAAAAGGTTATTAAATCCTAGGGTCTATGTATTATACCATGTTATTCATGGTCCTAAAGTTTCATGGACATGCACTAAGTCTTTCATAGGATTTTTTAATTTTTAGATTTTTAATAAAATCATCGATAAGTTGTATTTTAATTGTAAAAGTTCAAAAGGTCATAAAATTGGGCCTAGGGAGCCAATTTGGTCATGGGGATGCTCGTTTTTGTACCCATGTCCCCAACTAACCCCTAAACCGACTTTTGAGAGTCAAATTAGTAATTTTAAATTCTTAATTTTGATTTTCTCTCCAAAATGACTTGGAGGGTCAAATAAAGGGGAAAATTGGAGAAAATCCAATTCCTAAATAAAGGTTGTCTTGGACTTGTCTTTGAGGTGTCAGGTTTGTTGAGGATATTGTATGGGGAATTTATGAGCATAGAGGACCATATTCATTCATCATTGGAATGGATCCAATCAAATCCATGAGGGGGCGAATTTCTCCATAGAGGGGCACATTTATCCATGATAGACTTCACCTCTTGTTGTAAATGTGTTACAAAAAGAGGAGGGGGTGACCTACCTTATGAGAGGTGTCTCCTACCACCTCCAGTTCACTCTATATCACCCCCAATATTCTAAAAAAACTCCAACACTTGGCAAATTCTCCCCTTTAGGGTTTGAGCTCCATTTTTGCAATAAAAGCGAGGTTTCTTCCTTGTTTGGGAGGATGTATTGAACCTCTGCTCATTGTATTGTTGTTATTACATTTTTAATAATATTAAAGGATTTGGAGGCTTGATGTGGCATTGTATCTGGTTATGCAAATTGGATAATTTATGAGGTGATATTCAGCTAAATTAGGTTTTTTTTGTCAAGTTTGGTAGTATTGATCTAGATTCTTTTGGATGAGAATTTGTTGTTGTAAATTTGTTCATTTATATTTTATTTGTAGAATATTTGAAGAGTGATAGATTGTATTCTGTTGTACTAATATTCTCCTTGTCTTTTATGACGAAATGTACTAGATTAACCATGTCTGTTTGAAGGATTTTCTAGTTTTTGCAGGTTGCTTTAGGTGAAAGGCTTTTCGATCTCAGTTGCATCCACCTTCTTTTCCATTACATTATATCAGTTGAAATATAATGTGTTTTTCTCCACATATGCTTCTTCTCTTTCACACTTTTCAAGATCAGGTCTTGAGGACCATCTTTCTCAGTTACCAGTTTTTTGTGTTTGACAAATTTTAGATCTGAAAATTCTGATATTAAAATCTGATTTTTAAAAGCATATATATATCAGATATATAAGTTCTTTAAATTATCATCTTAAAGTGCTTGTTTTCATAAAAAAATTCACAATTTTCAAAGTAATTTAGCAGTATAAGTTCTTGTACTTTTATTTGATCAATTCATGGGATTCTAAAATAAATTGCTTGCTGGTTGTTAGCAAGTCTAAGAAAAAGGAGAAGGAAACACTGCCGAAATTCAAACTTTTCATCATTTGGAGCACCTGAAATCCTTCCTTCATCCCTCTTCATCATTCCTCTTTTCTTCCAAGGAGTTTGTAATCCTTTTGATCCATTTTCAAGGGTCAAAAGGTATTTTATTTTCTGATTTCATCATTTTGTAAAGTCCATCAATAAAGAAAGCAAGTAGGTTACACAACACCCACACTCCATCCCCCTCTGGGGGATTCACAGTCTCTTTCATGGTTTGCATTTTACTAATAAACACTTGCACACACTCTGCCTTCTATAAAGGTTATATAGTTTAGTTTTTTTCCATAATTCCATCTTTAAATTTCACGCCCGACTTGTAACCACAAAGTATGCTCTCGCCACCAACCAAAGGATTTTTTTTCGATTATTGGTGGATGATCAAAATGTGACACATAGTTGAAATTCTAATTTTTATTAATCCATTTGATTTAACAACTTATTTGATGCATCGAATTGGAATAAACATTTTGTCATTAATCCGTATATGCTCTTTCCCTCTGCAGGCTTTGCCTCGTCGTTGGGAAATCAAAAGCAGTTTTCGACACTTTCTAATTTCTTCACATTAATATAATAATTCATGAGTAAAATCAACTCCCGTTAGAAACATTATGAAAATTCAGCGTACAATAGATGACAATCGTGGGAAAATTCTTCAAAGGAAGCGGGAACAACTGAGTAGTGACCTCGAGATATAGTTAGGCTACACCCTTGTTCGTGTAGTGTTGGACACCTTCTCAGAGCCTCCGACTAAACCCACATTTCCGAGTGAGGAACCACTTTAGTCATCTTTCGCACACATTCTCAGTACTTCTAGTATATCGAGAATTCCCTTCCCATAAATCAACTCATCTTTTAATAATTTAAAACTGACCAAGATACATTGCAAAACATTTTACTGCAACAATACTATTTCATCTTTACTCCATTGGAAATCATCTGATTAGTAGTTATTTCATTCTTTCTTTATGTGTTGATGTTATGTTGTTGATTATTTACTTAACTTTGAAAAAAATGTTGTCTTAGAATTTACTTCAAAAAACTCTTAAACAACTTACTTCCATCAATAACGATTAAAATTTAAAGAGCCTTATACAACTCTTTCTTAGGGACCACACCCCTTGACTTCGTTAGGAGTTTTCCTAAACGGAGGATTCAAGATCAAGTGTCAGTACTTGACTCAATACTTTCCCTCAAGGATACGCCTAGCATCTTTAATATTTATGTTGCGCTTAACCCCTAGGTGTGTGAAAGGCGGCAACACAAGGCATCATTGGTAAAAAAGTGTGCCCCCCTTGATCTAGTCAACTTGATACATGTATTAATCCATGTAAAAATAATCTCAAACATTGATGATATTATAATCTCAACCATTGGATGAAAAAGTAATTTAGAGTTTGCGTCTCTCAAAATATATATAAAGGAGAGACCCCCCTTATTATATCCCATCGGAAAATTTGGCACCATTGGCTCTTAAGGAATAATAGAGAAAATATGTTGGGATCTCTTGTCTTTGTGGATGATTGAAGAATGTTCTTTGTGATTGACTGACATTATTTCTCGTTTGCATTGGATATTATTGGTGAATATATAGCATATTTTTTTGGATCCATTTTATTTGTCTGACAGAGAAGTTGACTTGGAGAGGGGAACACCTGTCGCAGACGTCCATCTTTCTCTTCTTTCCGGATTGGTGGTTACAAGGAGTATTTCCATCTTCTGATTTCTTGTTCTCTCACGTTTTCACTTCTCGTTAGCATTTATCATTTTTTGCTTCCTTGGGCAATTTCAACAAATATAGATTTTCATCATTGCTTCACTTGATATATACAAAAATCATCTTCATCACTTCGAAATTCATCCTCAAAAACATCAGGTATGTTTCTCCCAGGTAAGATCTATCCTTTTTTCTCATATCTAATTGGGGTTGAATTTTTATTTCATCAAACCCTCATTTAAAACCCTCATTTCTTAGATTTGTAGGTTATAGTTTGTGGCGGGGTATAAAACTTAAAACCCACTTTGTAATAATCATAAAACCCCTAAGTCTTAATTTTCATTATCATTGGACTCCATTTTCACTATCATTGGACTCCATTTTCCCACTTAACACACTGGTCTGCTTCTTAGGGAAAGACAACCTCCTTAGGGGGAGTGGGTATTTTCATTTCTCTGAATTGGGTGTTTTCACCTCTAATCACCTTATCTTACACCTAGCAATTAATCTGAGTGTCCAATTTCTCTTAATTGCACCATTTACCTTGAGATTCAAATTTCCATGATCAAAACCCTAGGGTAAATTTGGGCTTTTTACTCAAACACTCTTAATCTCTTAGTAATGGTACAAATCTCTAATTAAACATAATACTAAGATAGTTGCTCAGGTTTTCTTGGACTATCTACTTTCCTTCCTCAGTTTTAGGGATCTTGGTTATAGGGACGCCCCCTGGGCTGAGTACTTTCACTAAGTCCAAAGAGTCAGTATCCTTGATTGGCATGACATCCGAGTTATTTCATAGGTCTCAGACATTGTAGGTTGTGACTTTAGTTTCCTTTCCTTTGTCATCCTGGATGGGGTCACCCTATGGGGAAACTATAAGATTCGTGATAACAATACCTGTTGTTGTTCTTGATTTTTTGGCACCTTTGGAACTTCATTTTCTTTTATTTCGTCAAGCATTGTGTACTCAGTGTTTTCCTTTTCCTCTTTCTTTCCCTGCAACTGATATTTGTACATAACCTTTTCATTGGATACTTCATAACTACTCCTAAATATTTTTTGATTTTCATAATCCCATAAGCGATAACCAAATCATCAACCCCGAATCCAATAAAGGTGCATTTCTTGGATTTAGCCTCAATCTTTATTTTATTTTTTTATCATTATAGACAAATGCTTCACAACCAAAAAATTTCAGGAATGAGTAGTTTACCTTTTTACCTATCCATTCCTCCTCTTGAATTTATTAATTTGTCACAGTGGTCTACGGACTGAAAACACAGTCTCACAAAGAATTCAGACAATTAAGCATAAAATTGGCAAAATGGTGCTACAATGGAAGTAGCAGATCTGTATAATCAATGAATAATGAATAATACAATACAATGGTCATGCAAGATGCATGAATTCCAAGACAATTTGAATTCCCAAGGAGGTCATTCGAATTGAATGAATGGGTGTAGCTTAATTGACTGTAAGCCATAGTAAACACATGAGTTAACCAACTAATCAAGTCCTGATTGACTCAACTGAGTCCTAACTGAATTCAGAGTGCAATGGATGACTGAGTCTAACTGAAAGTAGCTCAGACACATGTCATTGCATGCCAACCAACAAGTGGTAGCGCATCATTAACTCCAATGAACCTCGATGAGGTTAACTGAAGTCAAACTGGCCATCAGAGGTGGTTGGAGGTGCCCCTGTTGACTCCAATTCATTAAATATTAATAAAATAATCAATATAATGAATGGAGGCACCTTCACCACTTAGCTTAACTGGTTGTAACCATCAGTTAGCAATTAGGTGCATTTATGACACTCAGATCACCCCCGGAGTGCTCTAGTTAGCCTCCCCAAATGAAGGAGAAGGATTAGTTGGACTCCTTGACTAAAGGTAGGCGTGGGTGTGCTCATGCCGATGTCATAGTGTGCTCATCCGATGCCAATTAAGTCAATAAATCTTAGGATAGTGGTTTAACAAGGCCAAATTGACCAAATTAAGTGTGCATGGTGGGTAAATGTCTCCAACACCCCCCCTTAAGCTATACTCAAGAGAAGTAGAAACATAAAGTGCATGAAATGCTAGGGCCCCGGCAATAAAGGCCATAGGTCACCATGTACAATAATGTAACTCAAACAATGCTCAAAAATAAATCTAAGTGAGGAAAAGAGGGGAAACCCAGTGGGAAAAAAAACCCCTCAAGCTGAACACTGAAGGTAGTCTGATCACCCTAATGAAATCATCCCCAACAGTGAACGGAGGTAGGTGAACTTCTTTTCTGAAAAGATCTTGGTGAAGATGTCTGCAACCTGCTCATCAGTAGGGCAGTATTGCAAAATGATGGTCATGTCATGCACTAATTCCCTGATATAGTGCATGTGTATCTCTATATGCTTGGTCCTCTGCTTGGAAACTGGATCTGTGGATATCTTAATAGCACATTGATTGTCACAAAAGAGGACAGTGGACAAAGTACTACCAAGATCAAAATTTGAGAGAATTCCTTGCAACCAAACAGCTTGGATGCAAGCATTCACCACTCCTCGGTACTCGGCCTCTGCTGAAGACAATGCTATGGAAGCCTGATTTTTGCTAGACCAGAAAATGGGGCCACCACCAAACATGAAGAAATATCCAGAAGTAGACTTTCGAACAATAGAATCACCTGCCCAATCAGAATCTGTGTAACCAAACAGCTCTAGCTAGGAGTCTGCAACATAGTGAATGTCGTAGGTCGTGGTTCCCAGAATATACTGGAGGATCCTCTTGGCTTCCTTCCAATGAATATCATGAAGCTGTTGCATGTATCTTGACACAACATTCATGGAATAACAGATATCAGGCCAAGAATGAGTCAAGTAGAGCAAGCTACCTATTTGCTATCGATAAATAGTGCAGTCCATGGGACGTGTGCTTTTTCCTTCTTCAAGGTTGATCCCTGAAAGGAAATGGAATGGAGCAGCCTTACATTCAGCCATGTTAAATTTTACTAACAGGTCTGATATGTATTTGTACTAAGTGACCATTATCCCATCAAAATTTTGCTCAATTTTGAGCCCCAAAAATTGCTTCAAGAGCCCCAAATCGCTCATTTCAAATGCATTGTGGAGAGCAGTTTTGATGACTGAAATAGAAGTAACTGTGCTACATGTAATCAGTAAGTCGTCAACATATAAAACAATAATAATCAAATGACCATCATACTACCGTATATACACATTTGGATCTAATTTACACCTTTGGAAGTTTTGCGAGAGAAGGAAGGCATCCATCTTGGAATACCACTCTCTTGGGGCCTGTTTTAACCTGTATAGTGACTTATTTAGCTTGAAAACCAAAGATGGATCAGAAATGTATCCCTCAGGCTGCTTCATGTATATATACTCATGTATATCTCCATGCATAAATGTGGACTTAACATCCATATGATGCACTTCCCAGTGCTTAGATGCATAAATTGCCAAAACTAGGCAGATGGAGTCCATTTTTGCAACCGGTGCAAAAGTCTCATGGTAGTCCACACCTTGGACCTGGGAGAAAGATTTTACCACCATCCTTGCCTTATATTTTCAGGTGCTTCCATTAGCATCAACCTTATTCTGAAACACCCACTTTCATTGAACCAATTTCCTCCCCGGAGGAAGAGAAACTAGCTCCCAAGTAGTGTTTTTCTAAAGAGAATTCATCTCTTCATCCATGGCAACTTGCCATCTTGGATCCTTCCAAGCATGGTATTAAGACTTAGGGTCTGAACTTATCATCAAATAACAATATTTGGACAGCAAATAATCAGTACAATAGATCGCAATACCTACTCTTTGGAAATCAGATCGGGTTCTCCTTGGATCATCCGGATTTCCAATGTTATCTCCTGTAGAGGAGAGTGTCTGTCGGGCCCAAGTTGGGAGATGATTTTGTACTTCAGGTTCTGATTCATCATTTCATGTTTGCTGTACACTAATATCAGAAATTATAGGATCCAAATAAAGGTCATAAACCCCAATTACATCATCCAAATATTCTGTAGAATAGGAAGGAAATTCAGCAGTTTTCTCCTTCACTAGTTCTACCTCCTGAAGAGGCTCATCGAACATGACACTCCTTTCAATGATGATCTTTTTTGTTTTGATATCCAGCATCTTGAAACCTTTATATTCATCAGGATATCTGATAAACAGACATTTGATGCTTTGCGGTTGCAAAGCCCTCCTTTTCTCAAGCGGAATTCGGGCCCATGAAGTGGACCCAAACACCCTCAGATTTGACACATACGGCTTCTATCCGAAATATGATTAGAAAGTGGTCTTCCCTTTCATATATGAATGTGTAACTCTATTATAAATATATGCTGCAGCATGCATGGCTTCTTCCCACAAATTTGTAGCCAACTTCTTTGATTCCGGCATACAAGTGGTCATCTCCTTGAGAGACCGACTCTTCCTCTCCGCTACACTGTTCTGCTAGGGAGTGTAGGGGACTGAATGCTGGATATGAAAACCAGTTTGGGAACATATATGTAGTAACTCATTACTTACATACTCCCCGCCATTATCAGATCTCAAAATCTTGATCCTTTTGCCAAATGCATTCTCGGTCAAGGCCTTCAATTCAGTGAATTTTTCCAAGACTTTCGACTTATTTTTGATAAAAAAGACCCATGTGTATCTGGAAAAGTTATTAATGAAATTCAGAATGTACCTTGATCCATTAATGGATGTGATAGGCATGGGAGCACTAATATCAGAATGTATCAGTCCCAATGTGCATGATGCTCAGCTTTCCTTCCCCCGATCGAACTTATGCTCAGGGTGCTTTCCAACAACACAGCCCTTGCAAATTCCAATGGTTTCTTTCATGACCGAAAGGACTTCAACCATAGAATTATTTTGTAGTTGCTGCAAGTATTTGAATTTCATGTGGTCGAACCTCCCAATTTCCATGAGTCAATAATTGCGGTGGGCTTTGCATCCGCCACAAAATGGGAGAACTCGTAGGCTTTTGCATGATGGTTTGCAAGGCCTTTTGCTACAAGTTTTTCAGATGCAAGTTCTATGATCTCTACATCATCCAAGCTAAAGGAGACTCTCTTGGTCACTCCCGTATGTGTCATTTTATAAACACTTAGGAGTTTTGATGCAAGAGATGGTACATACATAACATTGGAAAACTAACCATGCTCAAGATCTACAGTACCTTGTCCTTCGGATATGATTGTAGAGTCATCTCCCATGTGGATGGGAATGGATTTTCCGATATCCAAAGATGAGAAAGAGTCTCTTTCAACCATCATGTGATTCGAAGCTCCAAAATCTATCAAGAGTGCTTTGGACTTAGAATTGCTTGCCATGAGAGCATGACCTCTTTCATGATGTGGTTCCCGATCTTGCTGATCTCTCCTGCGAAATATTTCTAGAATATTGATGTGATATTTCTCAAGAAGAGAAGTAGCTTCATCAAGTTTATTTTTCATGCAGGCGTGTTCAAGGTGGAAGCCCTTCCCGCAGTATGAACACTTGACTTTTTCCTTTCCATGATGCCCTTTTCTTTTGTTCTTCTTTGAGCCGGAAGGCTCTTCATGCTATTGGTTTTTAACTTTAGGCTTAGGAGCTTCGAATTTGGTTTTTGGGTTCTTCTACTGCTTTCCTTTACCCTTCATATCTTTGGGCCCCGAGACATGGAGGGCTTGATCACAGGAGGATCTGATGATCCCCATCTAGACAAGCTTATCATGTTCACTTGTTAGGGACTCAATGAAGGCATTGAGTGAAGGCATCTTCCATCCATGGGTTGTGAGATTCCCTGCATGGAATGTAGAGACAAACACCAAATAATCAGATCCAATTTTGGAGAGTATAGAAATGATGAGCTAATCATCCTCCTTCTCCACCTTACATTGCTTCAACAGTAAGACAATGTGCTTGAACTTTGTGAAAAAATCATTCATGGTCTCGAAATTGGAAGGCTGGAGAGACATCAACTCATTTTCAAGATGGTATACTCTCAAATCATCCTATTTTCCATACAGGGTTTCCAATTTGTCCCAAATTTCCTTTGGTGTCTTCAATCCTGAGAGATGGAAAAGAAGATCCCGAGAAACAAAAGAGGCACAAGAATTTGAATGCTTCATCTTTCTTGTTCAAGAATCTAGATTTGTCTGTCATAGAAGTAGGATCTTCTTCAGTGTCCATAGTGACCCGATAGAGTCCTCTAGCACGTAGCTGTATCTTCATATCTCCTTTCAATGAATGGAAATTGAACGAAGTCAATAGTTCTATGGAAGAAGCCATTTCAAACTGCTGGAGAGAATGCTTTCACCTGTTAAAACTTGCAAATCACAACAAAAGGGGCACCGTAAGGTCAAACAGTCTACACATTTTAGGCTTTAATCACACCCATCATAGTTGATCAAGCAAGCTTTACCAACAATTCCTTAATTTGGGGTATTAAGTGGTAAGCCTTGGCTTCTGGTGCAGTGCTGGATTTTTGAAATTTTGCTCAATTTTGCATGCAAGATCTGTCAAAAACCTTATTTTTGAGATATTTGAGCTTCATCCCACCATGAGCTCTGATACCATATTAATTTTTCACATTGGTCTAGGGACTGAAAACACAGTCTCACAAAGAATTCATACAATTAAGCATAAAATTAGCAAAATGGTACTGTTATGGAAGTAGCAGCTCTGTATAATCAATGAATAATGAATAATACAATGCAATGGTCATGCAAGATGCATGAATTCCAAGACAATTCGAATTCCCAAGGAGGTCATTCAAATTGAATGAATGGGTGTAGCTTAACTGACTGTAAGCCACAGTAAACACACTAGTTAACCAACTGATCAAGTCCTGATTGACTCAACTGAGTCCTAACTGAATTCGGAGTGTAATGGATGACTGAGTCTAACTAAAAGTAGCTCAAACAAATTTCAATGCATGCCAACCAACAAGTGGTAGCACATCATTAACTCCAATGAACCCCGATGAGATTAACTGAAGTCAAACTAGCCATCAGAGGTGGTTGGAGGCGCCCCTGTTGACTCCAGTTCATTAAATATTAATAAAATAATCAATATAATGAATGTAGGTGCCTTCACCACTCAGCTTAACTGATTGTAACCATCAGTTAGCAATTATATGCATTTATGACACTCAGATCACCCCCGGAGTGCTCCAGTTAGCCTCCCCAAATGAAGGAGAAGGCTTAGTTGGCCTCCTTGACTAAAGGTAGGCGTGGGTGTGCTCATGCTGATATCATAGTGTGCTCATCTGATGCCGATTAAGTCAATGAAACTTATAATAGTGGTTTAACAAGGCCAAAATGACCAAATTAAGTGTGCATGGTGGGTAAATGTCTCCAACATAATTCCACCATCCAAAGCACTTGAAGGCCCTATGTTTCAGCAGTATCTACAACATCATACAAAAACTATAAGGGAAACCCTGCATGCAATCTCATACACCTTGCACACTCCATGATCATCCTATTCATCCTCTCTGACACACCATTTTCTTATAGAAGCTACAAATATAGAATAATCAGTATTATGAGTGCATACATACAATGTACCCATCTTGTCTCCGTTTGATATTACCAGTGCTCCTTTAGTGTTCTTCCACCATGTTTTTCCAAATGTAGACAAACAGCCGCTATGTCCCAACTTCCCTGTTGAGATGAAATTTATTTTCATAGAAGGAATATGCCTTACATCCTTTAGCAATCATTCATTTCCATTATTTAACTTAATATATACCTTACCCATTCTAACAATTTTACATGGCTCATCATCCCCCAATAAAACATGTCCAAAATCACCTGGAACATAATCATGAAAGAATTTCCTATGGTGTGCAGCATGATAAGAAGCCCCCCTGATTCTAATACCAATTAATCACTAGTATTATCTAATATTGCAAGAATCAATGAATCTTGTAATGCATCACCTGTTATATTATCTTCCTGAGTAGTATCTTGGTGTCTGTATACTTTCTTCTTTCAAGCTCTACAGTATTTCTTTAGATATCATCTCTTACCATGGTTCCAGCACTCTATCTTTCCTAATATTGACTTGGATCTTCCTTTTCTATACTTGTTGCAATTATTTGGTATCTCTCCTCATTCCCTTTGTCTTCCCTTGATCTCCATGGTTAACGCCTTACCCGATGTCTCACTTATAGTTTTTCTCCGTATTTCCTTACTAAGAATAACACCAAAAAAATCATCAAATTTAAGAATGTTTGAACCAAAGAAATAATTACTTACATCCATGACCAAGCCATTCCATCTTCTGGAAATGAGCACAATATTAGAATATCGCTAACCTCATCATCAAAGTTCACTCCTACAAAACTTAACTAATTAGTAACCATATTAAATTCATTTAAATGGTCAGCAACATATACTCTTTCTGACATCTTCATATTAAATAAACACTTCATTAGAAATACTTTGTTGGAAGTCAAGGGTTTTTCATACAACTTAGCCAATGAACTCATTACACCCTCCATTGCCTTTTCTTTTGACATATTGAAATCCACTGACGAAGCCAGGAACAATTGTATTGTTCCTAGTGCCTTTCTATCAAGAACCTCTCATTCTTCATCCATCATTGTCGCTGATTGTTTTGTTTTTTCGCCCAACGGTAGGAATAGATCCTTCTAGTACAAATAGTCCTCCATTTCCATCTTCCATAACTCGTAATTTTGGACATTAAATTTATCGACCCTAAACTTTTCTTCTTCTGCCATTGCTCCCACTTGAACCAAGAACCCTTCTTTCCTACGAGTTTACCAGCCAAATAGTCATTTGGCTCTAATACGAATTGTTAGAAAAACGGGATCACAAAACAATAACAATAAACAAGATGCAAATGTTAAACACATAAACACATTACAAGAGAGACACCAATATAACGTGGTTCATTCAAGATGGGCTATGTCCACACAAAAATTTCTAGTCCTTTATTATTATATCATCTAGAAAAATGAAGTGATACAACCTATAGCACACATGCTTCTTCACTCTGTCATAGTCTCTCTCACACAATCACAGAGATCTCTTTTCACAATGCTAGAATACAATAGAATACACAGCCATATTACGATGCCTTCATTTTATAAAAGGAATACCATGGGGAAATGCCACGGGTTGCCCTAAACCATGGGCCCTAAATCACCCATTATTGACCAAGTCATGACTCTGAAATTACAACATTTTACAAGGCATTTTTTCCTAAATTGTTTCTATAAGGGCGCTATCCACAAACCCTCGTTGGGAGTGGGGGGGGGNGTTTCTAAAAGGGGGCTATCCAAAAACCCCCGTTGGGAGGGGGGGGGGGGGTGGCTCCCAAATTAGTTTCCGCCCCCTAGACCCCCCATGGCGACTTTAGTGGGGGGAAATCCCCACACACTTCCTGTCATGGTACTGGGATCCAAACATGGCAGAAACACGAACTTTGAAACCAAGAAGATTAGGCCCACAACCAAGAGTTCTTCGCTATGCACCTCTTCAAAAAAATAAGGAAGTGTATCTTTTTCATTTACTTGTTGACATGCATGTTCTTGTCTTCCCCATTTTATCTGTTTGATGCATTATTTGTATATTTCCATAATCAAATTTCTTTGATTTCATGTCATAATTTCCTTTCTCTATGTTTTCTCAATTGGATTAAAGTATTGCTTAGCCATATCCTATTTGATTGTTAATAAAGTACAAGATAATATGTTCTAATTAAGAAAATTTCATGAAAATAATGATATAATTCAATCACAAAAAAATCATGTAGTTCCATATATGCATGTGTACAAATCATACATAACAAAAAAATATTCTATCATCGTAACAATGGTATAATCATGCTGATATATTCATCATGCAATGAGATCCTGTATATTATAGCACTCGTCATCATAAATTCAAATTTTTTTATCTTATTTTGTTGAATGAATTACAAACTAAACTACACTCAAATTCCTTAGAAACTATTTTTTTTACATGCCCATGACAGTAGAACAACTCCTAGAAGGCGCAATTTGGGACATCAAAGAGTATCTCCTTCATTTATAAACAATGATAACGATGTAGAAAAATAGAGTGATGAATATATTTGATTGATTTTGAGTTAGAGTTGGCTCATTCACATTCTCACTATAACTTCAGAGCATGCATCCATCTTCTTTGTCCTTGAAATGGTATAGCAAAAGATTTGAGAAAATACCATTCCATAACATCCATTTGTGCAATTAATTATTGTTATGTGTTAATATAGATGACACCTACCTTATTCTTACCCAAAAGAAACACCTTGCATGAAATCTAAAAGTTAATATATTTTCCATCTGCATAGTTCTTATTTAAATATGCCCTGTATATAAAATCTACATGTTATGACATTTGTTTGCTACAAGTTCTTAAATGATTGGAAAGTTCAAACATGTGGAAAATGTTGAAATCCGTTGCATAGGATAAACATAGAATGAATCTTAGGTCTTGGGAGTGTAACTGTAGTTAGAGATTATTTGGAAGAAAAAAATGCATTGGAAAGCAATTGGGAATAAATTCTCACGTGATACAATCCAGACAAAATACACTCCTATAGGATGGTATAAGGTAACCCTACCTTAGAAAGATTGATGGGAATAGTATTCAATTGGAAATCCTTGCAATCAAACGACCAGGTGGGATCTAGGAATCCACTAAGACACCTTTAGATACTTGGTTGTTCTACAAAGCTAGGGAATGAGCCACATATGGGCAAGAGGTACATTAAAAAGTGATCCTTCAACAAGGATTGAACCAATAGGAAAAACATTCCAAATTAGTAGCGGGAAATTGCAAGGTGTGGTGGGAAGGTGGATGAAAAATAAATTTTTCCACGACTCTGAACTTTAGAAGTTGGAATCATGATGTGGAGGCTTAGGATCATTTGTTTTTGCTTCTAAAAGGTTCTTGGCTAGAAGAAGCATATTTTAAATGTCCACACAAGTGCTATAACATTTCTTCCTCTAAGTCCATGTGTATAGGTCAATTGCATTGTTTAGGTTTTATAATGTACATGAGTTCTCAAGGTTTATGGGTCTAGGTCAATTTCATTTCTTAGGTTTTATAATGTGCATGAATTATTTCATATACTTGATCTTTAAATTAGTTCTATCTTAATCTTCATTGTTGGTCCAAGATATCATATGAAATGAACACTTTGTGTTTTTTAAAATCAAAAGAAATTTTATATCACTTTAGGTCTCACAAAAAAATCTCAAATGATGCAATGCCATCATGATGACATCATCATTGTTGAGATGTTAAGGACGTGCACCAATCATAGCGTGTTACTTGACGGTGTTATCATTAGTAAAAGGGCATATTCTTACATGATATGTTGTTGCTTATGTTTCTATCATCAATGGGATGGGGTAATGTTATTTCCTCATGGCCTAAGGTTTTTTAATTTGTTTACTAATTAAATTAACGATTTCGTATGATTATGATTATGATTATGTATGGAGTTGATATGATTATGTGATTGAAAGGAAAAGTTGATTTGCATGGGGTGTAGTGAATACTAGTATAATTTCAAGTTATGTTATGGAGTTTTGTGTTGAATTATATAGGACCCACTTTAAGAAAAAAGGCATATATAAGAAAATGTTATATACAAGTTTCATGATATGTATTTCATATCTTCAAAATGGTTATTGAGCACCATCAAATCAACAACATTCAAAATCCTAGTTGAAAATGTGCAAATTAAAACACCCTTACATATTAAATGGGCACCCAAAGGAATTTAAGCCTCCCAATGAACATAGGGTAACATGTCACCAGGAGGGCTTCCTCTTTCCTTCCAGCTATGATGGTTTGCCTAGTTGGCTATCCCCTCATCCTTCAGTTCAAAGTTATAAAACCACTATCCTAGTAGGCATAAACCCCAATTCTGGAGGAGGAAATTTTAGGTGGATGTAGGAGGAAAATTTATTGCTACACTCATGGAGAAAAAGGTGAAAGATAGTTGTTAGAATGTCCACATAGATATGGTCCACTAGGAAATGAAGGCATATCAATATTGGAATAAGGATAAATGTAAGTGTTTTTTTGATGTCCCCGACCCCGAATCCAAGGCCAAGGACACCTGGAAACCCAAGGGGGAGGATGATTCAAAGTAATGCACAATGAAATAAGGATAACTAAGGCTAGGTCATCATGCCAAACAGCCACTAAAATAAAAATAAAAAATTAAACCTTTTAAAATGAAATGCATGAATACAAATGAAAATCGTTCCCCGATACACATGTTATGCAAGGTAAATGCAGGCATGAAATGAAACCATATCCGATCAATCCATTAACATGTTTTCAAACATGAAATATCAGATCTATTAAAACTATTTAAACTTTAATACAATCAAATTTGCTAGCCACCATAAACAATGTAATAAATAGATCTACAGGTTGCCACAATCAACCAAATTAACAGTGTTAAAAATCAAATCTTTGGGTTGCCACCTACATCCATGTAAACAATAAATAGATAGATCAAGTATATTTACAACTATATAAACAATAAATAGATCAGATCTCATGGATTCCACCTACATCCATGCAAATAACAACAGAATCATATCCATGAGCACATATATTTAGAAATTGTAGTAAATAAACATATAACAAAATACTCAACTTAATGAATAACAACTAGCTTCAACAGGACAACATTCCACCTAGACATAGGCATTCCATGCTCATGCATATTTCAACATGACAGTCACCCCTGATATGAGGACATAGATCCATAGGAGATGTACTCTTAAACCAAAAGGTACGGTATGCTCATCTCAACACTAGGAGAAATACCACACAAAAATAGTTGTATCTCAGTCAAACATAAACCTTTATCAATGAAACAAAAAGTATTCCTTAATATAAACAATGTTTTGGATGCAATGGAACATTTATTATAACTAAAAAATGCTCAAAAATATCTTAACCAGATCATATGGTTTCTCTTTACTCAACACCCTGAGAATACCACAACTACACCTTTCAGCATATCAACTTTCCCTTCCATCCACACTACCTGGTGAGTTGTGACTCCCCTCGCTACAGAAGCCCTTGGGATATACCCACCCTCACCCAATATTTATGAGCTACATTGGATAGAAAAAAGTGTTGGAATTATTATTTATACTAAGAGGGGGGGTGAATCAGTATAAAGCGTATATTTTAACAATTCACTAAACAATAGATACTCCATCTTCTGTTTCAAACAATTCAATAGGAAAAACCAATATGAAAAGATTTATATATATATATATTACAATGGGAGACACCAATTTCCAAGTGTGAGCACCGAGTCACTCAGGCACCAACCTGACCGGGACACCAATCCCACATGCAATCACCAACCTGTAGATTATAGGCATCAACCTGTAAGCACTTCTATCCATTGTGCAAGAATCAATTTTCATAAATAGGAACCCACCTTACTAGGATACAAATCATGTTGTGCAAGCACCAACTTGTTGTGATAAAGCACCAACCTAATTGTGAGCACCGACTCACTGGTTTTACCAGCACCAACTGGAAGGAAGCTACAACTCCCTCTCATTTCCCCGTACAACCGCCCTGAAATAAATTTATGTTTACTTTCTAATATTTGCATCCTTTCAACCTGCAATGAATTCCAATCTCTGAATGTATGCACTCTTGATCTTCTCTGATCTGTGACGTATGAGTCTTTCTATAATTACAACTATCTTCTCTTATTTGCATTAGTTGTAGTTATCTGTGATATTCTCTACTTTGTGTCGTTTGCATCTATCTGTGATATTCTTTGATTTGCTTCTACTACTTTAATAATTCACAATATCGACGAAATACTATTTTCAATGGATATTATCTCCAATCTTTTATGATATGCAATTTCAATAGTGTTCTAATCTCTTGTTTCTTTCGTCACAAATCTTAGTGCTAAGCACTCTCCTTATCTGCACAAACTCTACTAATCTTCCTCAATACTTTTGTGCATTCATATCTCTATTGTATATCTTATTTATGGTTAAACGAGCCACTGATACCCCAAGAATACGAATCTTGCACACTCAAAAACTTGTATCAAGTCCATCTTCAAGCTTACTTCATCACTTCCACTTCTTGCTTATTTATACTACTTTTCTTCAAAGTATGTCCACAAAATGGGGGTTCCTTTGAAGTTGTGACACTCATACTTCCTTACTCCTTATTTAAGCTAACCACTTTATTCTATAACTCGTCATAATCTATCTCCGCATGAATTAACACATGGAGTTTTGCCCAATCCAATCCACCAACTTGGTGGTATTTGCACATATGTGTTTGTGCTTTAGTGGATGCTTGTGTATATGTGTCCCATGTCTTAGTGGTATTTGCACAATTTGGGATACTTCATGTGTGGTTTTTCACCCTTGAAGTGTCATGACTTGTGGGTCTTATGCACTTCCAGAACTAGCATACTTGTCCAACCGCATCTTATTATCACACCTCTTGCGCACTCCTAAACCTTTGTCCAACCAACTCTTTTGACTTTTACCTTGAAGTAGCATGACTAGGTGGAATTAGGACTTGTGCATATACCTTATGTATGTCTTCAATCGAGATATACTTCTTATGTATTTATTCAAACTGGCATTCATATACTTCTTCAAAAAAGGATATTGAATGAGTTGACAAGATGAATATACTTCTTATGTACTTCCTCAAACCGGATTTCATATACTAGCTTTCATCGTATATTTCTTCAAACCAGCACAGAATCAGTTGACATCAATGAAAACCAAAGTTCAACAATTTCCCCATTTGGCATTGATTTCAACACCTTATGAATATATCCATGTCAACACCTCATGAAGTGTACACTTCATTTGTTCTGGTCACAGTACTCTGCCTATGTTCTTATTGGTTTAATATTTTGTTCTTTTGTGCAAACTGCTATTAATATTTTTTTTTTGTTTTCATTTCTGTATAGTTTATTTTGTTGATACATGCTTCATGACATTTATCCCATGCTTCGTGATATTTCTCCCCCTTTAACATCAATGGAAAATAGGTTCCTTCAATGCGCAATTCCATATTCTTCTATCTTCGATTTTGCACTATACATATGCTTGCTTCTAATACTCCCCTTGTCTTCATGCTTTATCATGTTTCAGTTACTTCTACTGGTACACTTCAAATTATTGTGTAGAAGGTATTACCCATAGTTTTTGCCTTATATACTCAAAAGTATCTCTTAGAAGTGGTTTTCTAAATATATCTGCTTTTTTTTCTTTGGTATCTACATACTCTAATTTGACAACATTCTCAATGACCTAGTATCTTACAAAATGATACTTGATACGAATGTGCTTGGTCTTGGAATGCATAATAGGATTTTTGGATATGCCAATAGTGCATATATTGTCATATAAGATAGATATGGGATGATTGAATTCCACATGAACATCCTGTAAGGTTTGTTTTATCCAAAGAACCTATGCACAACATCTAGTCATTGCAATGTATTCTGCTTCCATTTTTTATAACAAACTTGATGACTATTTTTTACTTATCCATGATACTAAGAACTTTCCTAATAATAATGTTTCTCCACTTATGCCCTTCCTTTCATCAACGTTTCCTTCCTAATCTACATTTGTGAAATCCATTAGTGTCAAATCATTGCTTCGAGGATACTGCAAGCCAAGATTTAAGGTTCCTTTTAGATATATGAATATCATTTTTACAGCTTGAACATATGTCTCATTGGGTTCTTCTTGGAACCTTGAACTAATCATACAACTTGCATTATGTCTAGTCGTGAGGTTGTTACATACAGCATGATTCCAATCATTGATATGTAATTTTTTTTATGCATCTCCTTAGCTTCATCATCTTTACTTAATTTGCATCCTTTAACCATTGGTGTACAAATCGGTTTACAATCTTCCATTTTGAATATTTTCAACATTTATTTTATATACTTAGCTTGGGATATGAAAACACCATTATTCAATTAAGATATCTAAAGTCCTAAGAATAATGATAATTTGAGCATTGACATTTCAAACTCCTTTTGAATTTTATGTGCATATTCTTTACTTAGATTGTCATTATCACTCCCAAAAGTGATAGCATCCATGTATACTTTAAAAATGATCGTGTTTCCATTCTTAACTTTAATGTACAGGTTGTTGTCTACATTTTCCTTTTGGAAACCATGATATCGTAGATATTTTTCCATTCTTGAGTACCAAAATCTTGGTGTTTGTTTTAAACCATATAATGTATTATTTAACTTGCAAATGTAATCCTTGTTATCCATGAGTGAGAAACCCTCTGGTTTTTCTATATATACCTCTTCTTCTATGTCTCCATTTAGAAAGGTTGATTTGACATCCATTTTATATATAATAATGTTTTTAGAGAAGGTATAAGCCAGAAACATTATGATCACTTCTATTCATGCCACTGGAGCAAAGGTTTCTTCAAAATCTATCCCTTCAACTTGTGCATATCCCTTGCATATTAATATTGCTTTGTGTCTAACTATATGACCATCCTCATTTAGCTTGTTTATTAAAACCCATTTGGTGCCAATAAAAATTTTATCTTTGGGCCTTGGGACAAGTTCCTAGGTCTAATTTTTATCAATTTGATTTAACTCTTCTTCCATGTCCTTAATCCAATGTTCATTGGTTTTGGATTCATCAAAACAATTTGGTTCTATTTTGGATAATAAGGAGAAATGTACTTCTTCAGCAATGTCTCATAGGAATATTCTCCGTGTTCTTACACCAACATTTATCTCTCCAATAATTAAGTCTTCATAATGATTCTTATGAACGTACCTAGAGGGATCATTTGTATTGAGTCCTTGTTCTTCTTCTGGTTCATGTATGTCTTCTTTTTGTTTTCCTAGTTCTTCCTCTCTTTGTGTGTCTTCTAGTAGTTGTTCAAATATAGGTTGATCGTCATCGTCTTCAATTCTTCTATGTGTGAAGACTTTGTCTATCCTTACATTTGTACTTTCCACCATTTTGTTCAATCTTAGTATGTAGCACTTGTGTGCTTTAATTCTTGTGGAATATCCAAGAAAGATCCCTTCATTCGCTCTAGAGTCAAATTTTCCTAATTCATCATCATTCCTTTTGATATAACACTTGATGTCGAACACTATGAAATGTTTAACAATAGTTGGCCTACCTTTCCACAATTCATAGGGGGGCATGTTGTTATCCTGTCTGATTTGTCCTTTGTTCAGAATATGAACAGCGGTGTGGATGGCTTGAGTACAAAATATATCAGAGAGTTTAGAATCACTTAACATAGTTCTGGCCGTTTCTTATACTGTTCTATTCTTTCTTTCTGCTGCTCCATTATGTTGTGGAGTCATAGTAGCTGAGAAGTGTCTTCTAATTCCATGTTTTTGACATAAATCCTTGAATTCATTTGAGGTATACTCTCCTCCATTGTTTGATCTTAGACATTTGGTTTTCTTATCAATCATTAGGGGAAATTTGGTTCAAAAATGTTTCGTCAAAACTTAATACAAACTCCATGTCATCATGTATTAGCCAATCAAAAAAAAAAAAAAAGAGGTGCATATGAGAGATGATTTTAATTATATAATTTGGGGATAAGTGGAATTTTTTAATAATACAATTTTTCTACGTAGTGTTCAAGTTGCCAAAAATTATCTTGAATATTGAAAATGAAATTAATATGCTAACCAATTTGTGACCCATATATAATATATAATAGTAATAATAATTAATCTTATAACTAATTTATAATAGCATTATTGGGTCAAATAACTTTTACTAATATCATAACTAATATATAATATATAATAGTAACTGATAATGTAACTAATATAACCATCCATTTTTAGGTAATACTTGACCACTATATAATATATTATAGTATTAGTAATTAATATTATAACTAATATCTAATAATATTAAATTTTAATTAATATTATAATAACCATCAAAAGTTGGGTCCAATAACTTTTAACTAAAATCATAACTAATATACCCATCCAACTTCTAGGTAATATGTGACCAATATACAATATAATAGTAATAGTAATTAATATTATAACTAATATATAATAATATTATTATAATTAATATTTATAATAATCATCAAAAGTTGGGTCTAATAATTTTTCACTAATATCATAACATATAATTAATAATAGTAACTAATATATCCATCCATCTTTTAGGTAATATGTGATCAATATATAATATAAAATAATATTATATTATAATTAACATTTTATAATAACCACAAAAAGTTGGGTCCAACAACTTTTAACTTATATCATAACTAATATACCCATCCATCTTTTATATAATATATGATCAATATATAATATATAATGGTAATAGTAATTAATATTATAACCAATTTATAATAATATTTTATAATAACCATCAAAAGTTGGGTCAAATAACTTTTAACTAATATTAATGTATAATAGCACTTAATATTGTGAGAATTTGCTTCACAATGAGATCTAGGAGCTAAAGCAATATTCACACTCAAAGTATTTGACAAAATGTGCAAGAGAACAATAAAAGAAACAGAAAATAGTTGGAATAGCACATGTGAATGGTGCTAACAACTGATCATATTATTATTGTACATCTTATAGATTTTATAGTACATATTTATAATACATCAGCCAAATTCGTGAGGCTCAGGAAGCCAATTGGAGTTGTGCATGTGTCATTGTCACATCCCCGTCCCTCCGACTGACGAAGAGGACGCGACCATGGCATTAACCATCCGGGAAACCAACCCCATGAACATGTGAATTCATAAAAATGTTGAAGGAGAATGCTAAAAACAGGATGCATTGAAATAGAACATGCACACATGAACATTTATCATGCACATATGCAAATATTTAGCATACGTAGCGGAAACAACACACATTCATACAAGCATTCATTCAACATGTTCATCATGATCATTAACAGAAAATATGGTTGCAGAAGTAAAATGAGCAAGATCACTTATCTTATGAAGAACTCAATCCGCAACCAGCTATGTCGCTGCAACGTTCCACCCAACCATAGGCCGCGTGATCCTTAATCTCTCAGCAACGCTACCACCCCCGAGCTGGGCATGATTCTCCAAGGAATAAGGGAACAAGCAGTCTTACACATAGCCAAGGATACACAAAACATAGCCAAGCCAACACAGTTGGGTTTATCAAGCCATCCAGGAGTTGGGAAAGGCTAAATGCTAAGCTGGTGAGCTCATTGAAGAGCTAGGAACACCTACACCGGAACTAGCCTGACTTCTAAGACACCCACACACACCCAACACAAGGAATCAGTCCCTTCTCTGCTACACAGTCCCTCAGGCCCTGCATTCCCTTCCAGTGCTATTCAGGGGTTGTGGAGAAGAAAGCCAGCCCTCTAGCTCTGTTTGTGTGGTTTCCAGCCACCAGGTTTATCAAGCAACCAAGCCCCCATCCTTGCTCCCTACACAGTCCGAAGACCAACCATTGCACGCAGGCAATCAATCAGCAGTTACAGCTGAATAGCTTAATAGCTTAACAGGGGAACTGACTCCCAAGCAAATTTCAATAAGCCACTGAACGTATCAGTGCACACAATTTACAACATGGGGGAAATCAACAGTCCCAAAACGTATCAGCATACACTATGCGTGAAATGAACAGACTCCCTTCCCCAAAACATAAAGGAGACCACAACAATCACAATGTAAAGGAGACCACAGCAACACAACAAATCTTCGAGGAGAATGGTTGCAACCATAACTCACGGGAAGAACAACAGCCCCATTCTCAACATTGAAAAGACAGGAAAAATGACACGACCATACCAGTCTGTGAGGATATCATACAACTGTAAACGTGGATGGTCCCTTCACAGCAAATCGTGGATGAGAGAACGCAGCTCCCAGCTCGCTGTGTGAGCCCAAAACAGAAGAGAAGCGAATCAGTCTGTGGGGAAATGATACAATCACACCATCCGTATATCCGCAGAGGAAAACTGCGTGGGTAGAAACCAGGAAAAATCTTGCGCACGAGCGTGAGCAACTTTCGCTCCTGCGTGAGGATGAACATCAAATCGTGAGGCCTGCGGAGAGTGCGTGAGAATGAACAGACCGTGGTGATAATGCACAGTGGAAAGAATGAAATGAAGGCGTAGTCATTCTTCTCCCATCGTGAGGTTCATTGCTGGTGGAGTGTGCAGATGGGCAAGGAATGATAGTCCTGCCACCCCAATCAACAAAAACAATAACTGCCTCAACCACCACCAGTAATTCTTAATGGTAGTGGTTGGATAAAACAAAGGAAGGTGACACATGGGTTTCTCCCTCATTGGCTAAGGTTTGACAATTTCCCCCACCCTTATCCTTGTGAAAATCATGCCCCTTATCAATTTAGTTGCCGCAATCGTAGCTGGTCATGTTCATTTTAATTAAAGATGCATATGTACATGATGACAAGACTTAATATCTATGCCGCATGCCCCGATACACCATCAGTGACGATTTCAACCTAAAACATAGCATAACCAATCAATGGTGGGGCCTTGGCCTTTAGCTCCACACCATGATCATTACAATATATACATCATGTACATTTAATGCAACAGGGTCAAAACCGCTGTGTGACAATCATGGTGAGATTTGACCTCAATCCCCCCTAGGTGGACCAATGGAGCTCCAACTCAGCCTAAACAGCCATGAACCAAGGTGTGAATGTTGTTGAAGTGTGTTGGGGCATTAAAGAGTCCAAGGCATGTGTGGGTGAGAATATAGAGGTGAGTGGGAGGCTCAATATGGCAATAAATGCTCCTAGGAGAGACAAAATGGACCAAATACACTACTAGCACCCCTAGTCAACCTAAACTCCACAAAAAGAGGAATGGGAGCGCTCATGTCATTAATGAGGGCGCACATGTGTTGGTTGACTGAGCTGGACTGTTTTTGTACGTGTGAACAGGCCAAAATAACTAGATATTTTGCAGAATCAACTCTCCTAAGACTAAACCATAGGATATCATTGCATGAAAGCGAATGAAGTTTGCCGAAGGTCAAAACTATGTACTAAGGATGTATTACTACTCCAACAAATATAAGTAATATTTAATAGTAATTAATATTAACACTAATATATAATAATGAAAAGTTGTGTCTAATAACTTTTAAGATGACACTCTATTTAATTTTCTTTCATTATTTTGGGTGAAAACACTACATGGAACTTCATCCTCATAAATTGATTTTAATATAAAATATATATCTAAGGTAGCTTTGATAAAAGTGTAGTAACATCTCATATTTTCTTTTAAGGAAAAAGACCCATGTCATCCTAGTGTAATCATCAATGAAGAGCAGAAAGTAGGCTTCACTATTTAAACCTTTGGTTCGCATAGGTCCGCAGAGATCTAAGGGAACCAACTCTAAGGGCTTTGTTGTAGAGTATTATTTTGTCTTAAAGTCTACTCTTGTCTGCTTTCTATGTTAGCAATGTTTGCAAATGGTGTTTAATATCTTTGTGATCTCTGGAATATCTCTTACAACCTGCTTCCTATTGATTTTAACTAGATTATCGAAGTTGATATGTCCTATTCTTCTGTGCCAGGGACAATTTTCATAAATTTATCCCATGCAACATTTTGTGTCTTCCTTTGTGTCTAAAACATATACATTGTTAGGATTTTTGGATGTTTCTACTAATCTTCTTGTGTTCTTGTTTCTTTTTGTTGCATTTCTTTGCGTCAAAGGTAAGAGTATGTCCTTTTTGCTTATGTTGAGTGGGGTATACTTCATGTTCTCAATGAATAGGACATTCTCATCTTTGGTATTCTTCTTTTTGAGACTTACTATACCCATTCCAAGTATATTAACAGATCCATTGTATCCAAAGTAAATTTTTCCTCCCTTGTCTTCCTTTAACTTTAGGAAGTTATCTTTGTTCCCTGACATATGCTTGGAACATCCAATGTCAACATACCACTACCCTATTCTACTTTGAGAATGTAATTTCAAGATGCATCCTCTTGCAAGTATTCCTCGTTTGGTCTGAGTTCCATACATTCTCTCCCCTTTTGGACTTTTTATGATTCAGTCAGGTGCACATGTGGTGAAGGAATTGTACATTCGTGAGATTCATGACTATGATTTCCACATTTAAAGCATTCCACGTCCAATTTTAGAATACCAAATGAAATGGAGTCTTCATAGAGATTTTATGTTGACATTTTAACATTCTCCAATCTATGACAGACAACATTATTGATTTCCTATGCACGTGCTCTGCAAATTTTTTCCTTGTAAGTAAAGTTATAACCGAAGTAACAGTTTCCTAAGAAGAGAGTTTGATACCTTGAAAAAAGAGTTGTTCCAAATTGTGCAATATTTGTTGTCACATGTGATAGTTTCTTATCCTTTCTTTCAAAACTCTAATCTTTCCTTGGTATGGATTCATTTAGTATATCAGCAAAGTTTTTTGCTCTGGATTCATGTATTGATTTTGGCACCTGATATCCATGTCTTGTCTTATTCGACGGTTGCCTATGATTTTCAATGATTTTCTCTAGGTTTGCGGCGTTATTTTTGAACTTATCTTGAAAATCCAATTGAATGTTGGTCTTTTGCAATTCTTTTTTTAGGGATAAGACTTTATCTTCTAACTTTTTTCATTCTTATTCCTTTTGTTTTAACTATCCAGTTATTTCTTCCTTCAAACTCCTCAATCTTTCTTTTGCCTTGGATAATTGTTCCTTTAGATATTTATTTGTTCTTCTTGAATTTTCTAAATCTTCCAAGGCGTTGATTAGTTCACCACTGAAAACTATTTCATCCAGTTATTCATCTTCAACTTCCATGAACAACATTTCTCTTGATCTTTCATTATTCTCTTCTTCCTTCAAGGTCTTCACAATTTTGGTGGTTGTCCTTTTGACCTATTCTATGGTTTTTCTTTAAGATTGAATGATACGTCTTGCTTCCTTGATAGAAATATTTTTCATGCTAACAGAGTCACACTCCTTTGATGCTTTGATTTGAGATTATATTTATTTTGCACCCATACCTACGTAGTGATCTACCTTCTAGTGATTAGACTGATTCAGAAGGAACCCGCTTTGATACTGATTATTTGAATTATTATTTATACTAAGAGGGGGGTGAATTAGTATAAAGAATAGATTTTAACAATTCACTAAACAATAGATACTTCAGTTTATGTTTCAAACAATCCAATAGAAAACACCAGTGCACAAAGCTTATATATATATAACCAACTCACTCGCGAACCAACCTAACTGGAACACCAATCCAACATGAAAGGACCAACCTATAGATTATAGGCACCAACCTGACTAGGATACAAATCCTATTGTGCAAGAACCAACTTGATGTTATCAAGAACCAACCTGATTGTGAGCACCAACTCACTATTTTACTAGAACCAACTGGAAGGAAGCTATAACTCCCTCTCCTTGCCCCGTCCAACTACCCTGAAATAAAGTTTTTTTAGTTTCTATGATCTGTGTCCTTTTGGAATGTAGTGAATTATGATCTATGAATGTATACACTCTTGATCTTCTCTAATTTGTGACTTATGGGTCTTTCTACAATTACAACTATCTCTCTTCTTTGCGTTAGTTGCAGTTATCTGCGATCTTCTCTACTTTGCATCTTCTACAGCTATTTTTTATTTTCTCTTATTTGTTTCTACATATTCAATACTTCACAATATCTATAAAATATTATTTTCAATGGTATGCTCTCCAATATTTTGTGATCTACGACGTCAATAGTGTTTTGTTTCCTTGTTACTTCCATCACAAATCTCAATGCTAAGCACTCTCCTTATCTACGCAAAAATTGTTGATATTTCTCAATACTTCTGTGCATTTGGCTCTCTATTTTATATCTTCTTTATGGTTCAACGATCCATTGATACCCCAAGAATACAAAGCATGCACACGCAGAAACTCATATCAAACTAATCTTCAAGATTACTTTATCACTTCCAATTCTTGCTTATTTATACTACTCTTGTTCAAAGAGTATGTCCACAAATCCTATTGGGCAAGAACCAACTTGATGTTATCAAGAACCAACCTGATTGTGAGCACCAAATCACTATTTTACTAGCACCAACTGGAAGGACTCTATAACTCCCTCACCTTGCTCCATCCAACTACCCTGAAATAAAATTTTGTTTAGTTTCTATGATCTGTGTCCTTTTGGACTGTAGTGAATTATGATCTGTGAATGTATACACTCTTGATCTTCTCTAATTTGTGACTTGTGGGTGTTTCTGCAATTACAACTATCTCTCTTCTTTGCGTCAGTTGCAGTTATCTGCGATCTTCTCTACTTTGCATCTTCTGCAGCTATTTTTTATTTTCTCTTATTTTCTTCTACATATTCAATAATACTTCACAATATCTATAAAATATTATTTTCAATGGTATGCTCTCCAATATTTTGTGATCTATGATGTCAATAGTGTTTTGTTTCCTTGTTACTTCCATCACAAATCTCAATGCTAAGCACTCTCCTTATCTACGCAAAAAATGTTGATATTTCTCAATACTTCTGTGCATTTGGCTCCCTATTTTATATCTTCTTTATGGTTCAATGATCCATTGATACCCCAATAATACGAAGCATGCACACTCAGAAACTCATATCAAATTAATCTTCAGGATTACTTTATCACTTCCACTTCTTGCTTATTTATACTACTCTTGTTCAAAGAGTATGTCCACAAGTTGGGGTTCCTCTGAATTTGTGATTCCCATACTTCCTTACGTCTTCTTGTTTAATCTAACCACTTCATTATATCTCTCATTAATCTCTATCTTCTCATGACTTAACACATGGATTTTTGCACACTCCAATCTAACACCTTGGTGGTATTTGTGCATATGTGTTTTTGCTTTAGTGGATACTTGTGTATATGTGTCCCGTGTGTTAGTGGGATTTGTGCACTTTGGAATTACTTCATGTGTGGTGTGCACCCTTCAAGTATCATTTATTTTGCGTATTGCACACTTCCATATTTAGCATACTTGTCCAACTGCATCTTATTCTCACACCTCTTGCAATCTCCCAAACCTTTGTCCAACCAAATCTTTTCACATTTACCTTGAAGTAACATGACTGTGTGAAATTAGGACTTGCGCATATAACTTATGTACCTCTTCAATCTGGATATACTTCGTATTTATTTCTTTAAACTGACATTCATATACTTCTTCAAACAAGGATATTGAATTAGTTGACAAGATTAATGTACTTCTTATGTACTTCTTCAAACTAGATTTCATCATATATTTCTTCAAAGTGGAACAGAATAAGTTGGCCTCAATGAGAACCAAATTTCAACAATCAGTCAGTGGGAGAAGGACTCATATTGTGTACGCATAGATCAATTGGAAATCCCCATTACGAGGTATTCAAACCTCGTTACAAGGCCTTCAATCTTCCTGCAATATAATGCATCTCCTACTTGAGACCATGTATTTCCCAAACAAGAGAGAATTCCCCTACACTGGATAGCTCAAAGAGAGATAAGAAGAGTCAAAGAGATCCAATTCGAATCCTTCTATAGTCATTCAAATTCCCAAGAGAGTGACTCGAATTCCAATACATGTAACTCAAATCCACTAGGGTTACTCAATTCATGAAAGAGAGGTTACAATTATAAATTCCCTTTCCAGAATAGAAAAGGATGAAACATGAGGGGGGTTACACTTTTTCAAGAAGTGCATGCTAAAAATAGCTAGTGAGAGTGCAAGCGAGCATGAGCAGAATCACATGAGGCTTGGAATAGCCAAGGAAGGTCCCACCTAACATCAAAGAGGGTTTAATAGTACCTCCATAAACCAAAATAATTAAAAATAAGTTCCAACTAGTAATGTTAGGATAGAAACAACTCCTTTTCCCCAACACCCTCACATGTGGATTCCATTGCCCCCCATTCCCATTAGTTGTCCATGTTGATCTAGTTATAATAATAATAATAATAATAATAATAATAATAATATCCACTTCCATAGTATCGGCATCTTGTGCCACAATAACAAAATAAATAATGGCATATGTTTGAGGCTTAACATCTAGAGTATTACATCCCCCTCCCCCTTTAAAAAATGCACCATCATTGATGCATACTTATTACATACATGTCGTAACACAAAATTTCAAAAAAGGTGAGAGTATTCCTCTCTCATAGCATCTTCCAGATCCCAAGTAGAATCTTCAAAAATGTAATGGGTCCATTGGACCTTTACCTACCTGATCTCTCGATTTAGTACGAACTTGACTTTTCTGCCAAATATGTAAATGGGTTGTACCGAAAAATCCCATTTAAACTCCACCTAAATCACATTCCAATCAATCACATGATTAGCATGAAGTATATACCTTTTCAACAAATATATATGAAATACATTATGCACTTGTATCCAAGTAGACAATGCAAGATCATATACAACGATACATTTCCTAGCTAAGATCTCAAAGGGTCCACAGTTTCTTTAAGTTAGCTTGGAATAATTCCCCAAGTTCAAGGAGATCTTCTCGGATCTAACTTTCAAAAAGACATGCTCTCCAAATTTAAATTGTTTGACAATTCTATTTTGATTTGCACAACGTTTTATGTCTGTCTTGAGTTGCTTTCAGATTCTGCTTTATCTTAATCATCTAATCTCCCATGTCCTTCAAGAGTTTAGGTCCAATGATGACTCTATCTATTGGATTATCCCAACTGATAGGAGTAATACACTTTCTCCCATACAATGTATCAAAAGGAATCATCTTCAAAGAGGCACGATATCCATTATTATAGGAAAACACTACCAAATGTGAATAATCCTCCCACTTGGATGGTTGATCAATCACATACATTCTCAACATATCATCAATCACATGATCGACTCTTTCGACCTGCCTATCTGTATGAGGATGGTATGTTCTACTCATGTTCATATTTGTGCCAAATCCTTTGAACAATCCTTTCCAAAAGTTAGAAGTAAACTTTGCATCTTTGTCTAACACTATAGATTTTGGAATTCCATGCAGGTTGGAAACCTCTTTCATATATATGTCTACAATGTTAGTTGTCTTATGAGTTGTCTTTACCATAATAAAGTGTGCAACTTTAGTCAACTTGTCCACCACCACCATGATGACATCATTTTGTAGTCTTGTCTTAGGAAACTTTGTGATGAAATCTATCGTCACTACATCCCACTTCCACTCAGGTATTGGTAATGACTGCAACAAACCATATGGATGTCGATGTTCCATCAAGTAGTGTCTCCATGATGGCCGCAAGCTATAGATCTTGAGTGGAATAGTTATGCTCATGTTCTTTCATATTTTTGGATTCAAAACTGATTACTTGGTCATTATGAGTCACCACTCCACCAATGCCTTGCTTACATGCATTGGTGCAAACTACAAAGATTTCATTGGGATATGCAATTTTCAAAACTAGTGCCCTGGTAAGCATTTCCTCGACTCTCTGAAAATTATTTGCACACTTATAAATCCATTCAAACTTCACACCCTTCTTCTACAAAGATGTAATGGGATGAGATAACTTTGAGAAACCTTCAATGAACCTTTTGTAGTACCCTGCCATACCCATAAAAACATCTTTTTTCTAATGCATTCTTTGGTGTCTGGCATTCCATTGTAGCTCTTATATTTTTAGGATCCACTGAGATGTTCTACAAATATGTAATGGGATGAGCTAAATTTGAGAAAACTTCAATGAATATTCTGTAGTACCCTTCCAAACCCATAAAACATCTTACTTCTGATGCATTATGTGGTGTTTGTCACTCCATTACAGCTCTTATCTTTTTAGGATCCACAAGATGTCTTCTTCTGATATGATTTCTCCAAAGTAGTGGATTCTACTCTGATAGAATGAGCACTTAATTAGCTTGGCATACAATTGATGTTTCATGAGTACTTGCATTGCCAATATTAGATGCTCTTCATGTTCTTCTTCTAACCTGGAATAGATAATGATGTCATCCAAGAATACAATTACAAACTTATCCAAATACTTTCTAAAAAATTCATTCATTAGACACATGAATGTCATCAGTGCATTTGTCAATCCAAAATGTACCATTGTAAACTCATAATGAACATATTGTTGATGTATTTGTAACTTTGGAATGTATTCACTTGTATATTTCTTATTGTATTTGATTGTACCCTAACGGAGATGTTTATTCCTCCGATCGGGAGAGTCATTAATATAATAAAGTCATGTAAAGTCATTGAGGTTAACCCTCCATTGTAAGTCAGAGCAATAGACTCCACAGTTGAGTCATATTATGGTTATTAGACTCTCCTAGTGAAGTCATCCCTGTAGAGTAACTATCAAGTGGAAAATAAGTATAAATAGAGAGTGAGACTCTCTATTTGAAACACACACTCACTCAACAGTAGCGCATTAATGAGAGAGAAGTAGCTCGCACAAGTGAGAGAGAGAATAGCTGTCGAAGATCATCTTTGTATCTTTGGGTTTTAATTTTTCTATCGGTGCTCATTCTATCTCTGAGGAAGTTGCAGGGTTTTCTCCTTTATGGTTTTCCTGAGGAAAACTCTTTGTGTCTCTTGTCTCTTGTGATTATTTTTGTGCATGTTATTCTCTTAGATAAGATCCTAGAGCATATTGATTAAACAATAAAAATCTAACACATACTTGGTCCTAAATGTTGTCATACTGATGTCTTCATCCTGATCTCATATCTATCTTTGAGAATACTTTGGCTCCTCTTGACTGATCAAACAAGTCATCAATCCTTGGTAAGGGATACTTGTTTCCGATTGTTGCTTTGTTCAATTGTCTATAATCGATACAGAGTATTATAGTTCCATCTTTCTTCTTTACAAACAATGCAAGAGATACCCAAGGTGACACACCAGGTCTTATGTAACCTTTATTCAATAACTCTTCTAACTACATATGTTGCTTGAGGACTATTTGGTCGATGCGAACAAAGACCAAACTCCCTTGTTTAAATGGTTTAAATCTATAACAAAACAACACACTAACATAAACATTTCTCTAGAATAATCATATTACGTAAGGGTAAACAAAGCACATACCTCTTAAAGATGGTTGTCCTTTGTTGATCTGAATCTCTTGTAGTCATGGTCCTTAGTTTCAATAGATCACCTAAGTTCCAAAGTGAACAAGACAATGTGAAAGAAACAAGATAATTTGACTAATATAAGCATAATATCAAGGAGTAATGTGGTAAACAAAAATGTACATCATTTACGAGAAAGGAAATGCATTAATGTATTAATAATAAGGATGGGATTACGACCATAAGAGCCTTGGTGTTGAATATCTTTCCCAATGAGTCCTTGCCTTTCTTAACAGATTACTTCACAAGAGTGACTAACAAATGTCTAACACAAATCCTCCAACATCTGGATGCTTTCAATTCTAACCCCCTCACCCATGGGATTAAGCCTTCATTTATAGGGTGGAAAGGATAGGGAGGACGTGAGAGATATGGAGGAAAGGATAGGGTTAGATCCAACAAGTTTGGAGACAATTAATATCCACCCAAATCAGAGGGGATATCCATCCACAAGGGCTTCTCTCTAGAATATCCTAGAACCTTCCTTTTTTACATTCGTGCAGACAATGTCGCACCTTGTTTGATAGCAACATATGGCAATTTTGGATGTTGTGTTGTGCATGAAGGAAGGATGCGAAAATGGATTGGGTTGCAAAAGGGAAACATGCGTCAATGAGGAAATTCACAGGATGACAAATAGAAAGGTGTGACATTAATTCTAACTATGTTGATTGAAGGGTAAGAACTCCACGGCTCTCAGCTTCCAGGTAAGTTCTCATCAAAGACACTTCAAGGATCAAGGAAAACCAAGGGATAAAGGGCGATGAAGAAATTTCTATGTAATAGATTTCCCCCAAAGTATGAATCTCGAGGGAAGTGATAGCTGAAATACTTTGTTAGATGAAAAATAAGGCAAAGGACCACCAGTTGGTATCCTTTAAATAATGAACAAGGATTTTGCAGTACAATAATATTTGAGATATGTATCCCAATGAATCATAACATGGTTGTTGACCAATAAATTGCATATCCATGTGAAGACATCCAGGTCATGGATACCAAAGTACAACATAGATCCATGTAAAAAAGACTCAAATATGAACAAAGATATCGAACATACAATGTAGATCTATGTCATAATGACCCAAACTTGAGTGTAGCCATTGGACATACAATATGGATCCATGCAATGATACATACACAAATACTCTATCATAACTTGGGGAATGCAGATACAATGTACATGCCTAAATAAAACCTAGGGTATTCATCCCAAACCCTAATGGTACAATTCTATCCATGCGAATAAATGTTTGGGCTTCGAACATGGTAGAAACCACTTGATTACTGGTCATTAAAGTATATTGTTAACAAGTGTGAGGGAAATCATCATTGATGTCAATTATTCCCAAGGCACCCTAGTGCATTCCAATGAATGTGAATTGATGAGCTAAACTTGAACACTCAGTGGAATATCCTCATAAGAGGCCAATGATGTAAGCCTATTGTTAGAAGCCAAGACACTTGCCATTGAGGCATGCAGGTCTGAAGGTACTAACTAGCTTCTAATACTAATTCCCATATGATGTGTTGATGTCTATGGGAACAGACTCATCGAAGGAGGGCCAAGATATTTCCCTCATCATCGACATGAAATAAGAATAAAAAAATTTGAAGTGCTTTTGATTACGAATCAACTTTGGGATAGAGTCAGGGTTGGTCGAAATGAAAGAAGGCTTCAAAAACTGCAGAGATTGAATCATGTTGAAAGACACCCCTTGAACATTTCATGGCATGACTAGTGACTTGGCAGGATTGATTCAATGAGGTAGAGACCAAGACTAGACACAACAAATAACTGGTGTATTCTTTGGATGACCCAAAGGAGTAATAAAACTCATGGAACTGTTATGACAAAGGAAAACTAATTACCCAATTGTTTAGATGTGATACGGACAGGTGCCATGTTCAAGGGAGACAACAAGATGCCTCTATTACAGACTCAAATACATTCCCTTTCCCTTTTTTTCCCCATCATGATTGATGAGTACCTCTTTTCTTTTTAACCAGTTGCAAGAGGGTAACAAATGCTCGATGTACCTCATCATGGATGAGTCCAATCTCATATGTTTTATGAACCTAAGAAAGGAGGGGTTTGGTCCCGAAAGGGTCCTTTGATGTGTAGTTTTATGATTCCAAAAAATTCAAACTCAGTGGTTTTTCATGTTTCGAGAGTCTGAAAAAAAAGCACTAAAAGAAGACTCCAAGGTAGAATTTTTCGTAAATTCAGTCCCCTAAGCCCAAAAAACTATAAAATAATGCCTAAGAGAACTCTTCTAGCCAAAGGGTGACTAGAGTATTCCTTTTTTGTATCTATTCCAAATGGTCTGAAAATGGGGTAAACTACCGCTAACTAGACACCCTTTCATGTACTTTTATGAGCGTGAAAGTGACATGTTCACTCAACAATCTTTTTCCTATTTTTGCATTATGAAAAGAGCTTACAAAAGACTCCAAAGCGTTCCTTTTTCGAGATAACTTTTATGATCCTTAAAAGAGGTAAAAATATACTCGGTGACTTATTCTCATGTATTTATAAGCATGAGAAAGAACAAAGGCTAACATCTACACCTTTTGCTTGGTTTTTAACGAGCATGACAATGGTATCAAAAAGTGCTAGGAATCTTTTTCATGATTGGGTGGAGAACAAAAAAATAAAAAAAGTAAGCTCACCCATAGCTTATGTGTTCAATATTTACCTGTCATCTCCACAATTAAGGTTAAAAACGTATTTAAATAAAGATATAAAAGGAATTTTTCAAAAAAAAAAATAATAATGGAAAAAAAGGAAATAAAATAATAAATATTTCATTTTTAATTTTATAAAAGGGGTAAAAGGTAAGTCATTTTTACCATTGTGTTTTTACCTTCTTACCAAGAGTGAAAAATACCTATTTCAGTGTATTCTTGCAACAAAGGTTCTGGGCACACCAATCAACCATTTCTAGATCCATCGGCTCCAAGTAATTCTTCTCAACTTCCTCTTCACTTTCATGGTTAAAAAATCTCATTTCCATGTTGTTTTAGACTATTATCGGATGAATTTTTAAGGTAAAACGCACGCGAACAGTGTCGCAAGTGACATTTTTGGGGTATGCAACAACTGTAACTATCATAGTTCCCAGATAGACAGAGTGTGAAATTTTCGCATTGTATGTAAATATGGGGTGTGACACCCGTAATGCGTCTCTTAAAAAATAAAAATGTGTTGTGTAGGTTGAAATGTTTTGGATGAATATGACCTAATATTCCCTTTTATGGTTTTTATGTAGGTTTTAACCAGAAAGATGTTGGAATGGAGGGAAAGAGAGCACAAAATAGAGGACATGCATGCAGTAAATGATGCAAACACCATGCTTTCCCTCCAAGAGTGTGGATTAGTGAATTTTTCTTGACTCTAGGGATGAGATCCTTGGTTCCATTATTGGAACATTTTGTGAGAATGTCGGACCCAGATGAGCATCATTTTCAAGTTGGGGTGCATGTTCTCACTTTGGAAGTGTAGGATATATACTCCTCACTAGACTTTCAAGGCTAGGGGCATGAGTTTCCCTCTCCAAAACCAAGGGAGGTGAGGAGAGAACCAACTCGTTGATATATCGGCATTGCACATTTGGGACACACAAGGTTGGCAGGAAGATCCCCATCAAACAAGTGAGGGATCTTGCATTGAGAACTATCCTATTTACCATTGCATGGGTTGTAGGAATTAAAGCCCTGCATCATGCAATCAAGGCCCAAATGATCTATGCAATAAAGTGCATGTCACCTACAGTATTTAACTGGAAGGAAGGTCTTCTAGAAAATATGACATATCAGTTGGAAAAGTGCATAACATGTTAAGTGAAGCAGTTCGACTATGGATCCATTTTGATTTCATTTTTCCTAGAGAGGTTTCCGCTCTTCCATCCGTAGGCCATTGAGATGGATATCTCAAACCCGTTAGAGTTTTGTATGAGGAGGTGGGTTTATCTGATGGATATTTATGGCAACAGTCCCATCATTTCCTATGAACCAACATTTTTCACGTGGTTGCATGGACAACTACTTATGATTGAGGATTATGCATACGTTGGCATGGATTTCAGAAATCCCAATTTAGTGCTTCCAGAGGGGGCACACTGGAGTGACCTAGGTAAAAAGGATTTTTCATATTTTTAATTTTTATGATTTTTTGGATTTTTTTTGTTGCACTAAGAATTGATATTTCACTCATGCAGATGTTGGGCCTATAAGGTCGAACAAGAACTCCCCCATCCAGAGGAAAGGAGGGTAGAGAGATAGAGTAGCTCATGATAGTGAGGAAGTTGAGGAGATCGAGGAGATCAAGCAGAACTTGGAGAGGCTCACTACAGACATCCTAGATATATCAGTAAATGAGCTTCCATGACGCTGCCAGCATCACACTTTTGGGGTCACTGGACCTATTGGTCGTCTTCTTTGGAGAGTGGCTCGAGACATTATATGTTATCACAAGCACCATGATTAGTTGTGTATGATCTACATGTAGTGATATTTGAAATCCATGAGCTTCATTTTTGTCTCAATACTTTTTTTGTAAAACCATTTTCTATGCTTAATATAAGGCAACTTTCAACGTCTTTACTATACAATGTGTCTATGTTGGAATGTATATACATGGATCTCACTGAACCACTTATTTTCACATGGAATAATTTACATGGTGTGCTTTTTTTATATACACTTCATAATGAAATGTTTAAGAATGTGCAATGTGTCAATCTAAAATGAAATTAGCTAACGAATCAACAATTGTATACATATGTCTTGGAATGTGTTGATATTGTATAAATTCAAACGATCTCTCAAGAAGACGTACCCTCTAAGAAAGATGAAGTAGTACAGGATCACGAATGGCATAAATGTGGTTTAACCAAGGAACCACGAGCTAGGAATCCAGGTATACAATAACATGGCTTACGCCATTAGAGGAAGCATTGGTCAATAACCCAATAACCACATGACATTCAACGATATTATTAGTTACGGGACCTAGGAAAACTCCACCTAAGCTCACTAACTCATCAAAAGGGGAATAAAGTACCCACGATGTCGGGGCGAAGTTTTGGGTATGTCAACTAGCACCATCTACAAATCCAAAATACATTTCCATCTGTGCATTCAAACACAACATGGTATAAGCAGTGGTAACTAGGATGAGACTCTAACACATAAAAAGGAAAAAGTCCACACCACACCAAAACAAATGCTATATACAAAATGTACAAAGTACATATGGAGGATGATCCTAAGCATATTAATTTTCAAGGTAGAGCCCATTTTGAGGCTCTCCTAAAGGTATCCCATCATAATCAACTAACTCATAGGCCCCTTTTCTAGAACTCTTTTAACAATATAAGGGCCATGCCACATGGACTCGATCTTACCTACCCCTAGTTCGTCATGGTTTTTATCGTATGTCGAAACCAAGTCACCTTTGTTAAAGATACGACGATGAACGGACTTATCATACTATTCCTTCACATGTTTTTTATGTGCTTCATGGGTTGCATCACGACACGTCTTATTGAATTTGTTTAAGTAGAGGAATCGTTCCTCCTCTACGAAATTGTTTGGTAGAAACTCGATAGCTAGTTTCAAAGATGGGATCTCACATTCGATAGGAAAAACTACTTCTAGTCCATACACTAATTGAAAAGGTGTGAAACTGGTTGTTGTTTTTACCGAAGTCTTTCAAGCCCGTAGAGTTGAGAATAGTTTTAGGGCCAACTGGATCTATATTCCTCTTGCATGCGTTGAAGCATGGTCTTCAAGACTTTATTGATTGATTCTAACATGAGGATAGTAAGGGGAGAATTTTTCATTTGAAACCCCAGTTTGGTACTAATCCCATACATCATGGTATTCTTAAAGTGGGAACCATGATCGGTAACTATGGCTTGAGGAACCCCAAACCTAGCGATAATGTGCTTAAATATGAACATTGTCACAATCTTGTCATCTTTTGTGTATGTAGGCATAGCCTCAAACCATTTGGTAAAGTATTCTATGGGATAATAATATAACCATGCCCCCGGCTATAGTAGGATTACAATGCATAAAATCAATCCCCCATTTTGCAAAGGGACCGACAGCAATGACTAGATGTAATAGAGCAAGGTGAGTGCACTTTTTTGGATGAAAGATTTGACAAGGAGGGCACTTTTTTACAGCTTCAATGTAATCCTTGAATATTGAGGGCCAAAAGTACCCAGCACATCAAAATTTATGGGTTGTAGCCATCCTAGATAGATGAACGCCACATGATCCTGAGTGACAATCATTTAAGACAAGCTTAGCCTCTTCAATAGTTAAACGTCATCATAGAATGGAATCAATACCATGGCAATACATTGTATCATTAACGATAAGATAGTATTTTGTGTGGTGGTGAATACGATGATGATCATCACAGGACAATCCAAACTGGGAGCGTTGGGTTTGCAGATATAAGATGATATCCCCATACCGTGGGTCGGATGTACTAATGAGAAACAAAGACTCATCAAGAAGAGAGTCAATGGGCTCATACTCCTCACCAGTATGGGGAAGGTCACACATCAGCTTTGCAAAGATCAAATCTTTCTTGGATTTGGATTTAGTAAATTCCAGATCAAATTCTTATAGGATAATGATCTAGCAAGAATAATTTTCCCTAGTACTTGACGAGTCAAAATATATTACATGGGGTTGGAATCTTCTATAACCTCAGTTTTTTAGATCTGAATGTAGTGATAGAACCTTTGGACAATTATGACAGTCGTTGAATCCAACACGAACAAGCATATGTGAATAGAACTGTAGAATATTTGATGCCCTAGTTTTCCCAGCAGTAGCGTTAGGTCAAAAATTAAAAATCCCCGTAACTAGAATATGCATCCACACGAAGATGCTCCCTCCTAGGGCGAGTTTATTTGACCTCCTTTTTCGGCTGATTTATGGAGGGAAGTGTATGAAACAAAAAATTGTAGTTTCCAACTTTCGCTAGTTACGACTGCACAATGACTTCTTTAAAAATGGCTCTGATACCATGTTAGAATTTTATACTTTAACAGTGGTTATGTTAGATCTCCAAACAATATGCAGCATAATACAATAACAATGTACAATAGGATCACTGAAAGAAAGGCAAGCACAACAAAATAAGAGCACACAAAGATTTTCCTCCAAGAAACCCTTATAGGGAAAAAAAACCCAACAAACTTCTTCAGTATAGATTTCTCAGTAAGTGCAATGTCTTCTAGTACAATCAAGAGCTAAATGCTATTCCACACAAAGATCCAGAGAATAAGACAAGATAGAAAACCCAAGAATAAAATGTCTTCTCCAAGCAGCTACTCTTCTCTCCCAAACGAACTTCTTCTTCTTCTCTCACTAGCGAATTTCTTGAGTGAGCAATGTGTCCAAATGAGGAGATTGCGTCCGCTATTTATACATGTTTTCCAAGTAAATTTTTCCTTATGGGGTCGACTTGCTAATCTGTCAAGGCCGACTTTACAATTGTACAATATAATATGTTATTTCTAAAATCTTATGGGTCGACCCAACTGAAGGGGTTTACATTGATTATTTCAAGGTACTTTATTAGATTGATTACAATAATAATATATCGAAGGGGAGTACAATAATAATACAACATGCCAACATCAATAATACAATAAGAATATCTTCTGAAGTTACACAAGTTGGTTCTTCTAGTTAAATAGGTTGCTTGACAAGTTAAGTGCCATGAACACGTTACCTCTTCTAGTTAAACATGTTGCTTGGCATTGCCCATTATCCATGTAATAACTACCAGTTATCCATAAATTAATTACCAATTATTTTGTGTCTCTTTTTTTTATAATTGTACATTTCGAATGACAATACACTTGTATCATCCTCTTACAATTTAAGAAAAACATACTTGCGACTTCACCCAAATTCTAAAATATAAACTCCTACCAATGTAAAAAACATATTTGTTTTATTAAACAACATTTTTACAATTATCTAAAATTTATATGTTTTATTAAACTATAAAATGTATTGTAACTATAAAATACTTTAAGTGTTTGTTTTTTTCATGATAAAAAATGAATACAAAAATCCTTGAAATCAATTAAGATGATATGGTTTAGATTAACTCTCCATCCATCATCAAGTAGATTAAAAACATTTTTAAAATAAAATAAATTATTGCGCCGAGAGGCGCTCTACAACCCAGTATGGGGGAGATCTTGTAACGTTACGTAACGTTATTTTTATTAATAACAAATAATTTTTTTAATCTTAATTTTTATTAATAACAAATAATTTTTTTAATTATAGGCCAAAATAAATGTCAGCCAGAAAAACCACCTAATATGGGGAAGATGTTGTAATATTCCTACCTAACAAAACAATAAAAAAGTAAAAATCCAATTATCCGTAAAAAAAAATGTGGATCAGGGAAAAAACACAATATGGGGGAGATGTTGTAATGTTCCTACCTAACAAAATAATAAAAAATAAAAACTGAATTATCCGTGAAAAAAATGTTGGCCTTGCACATGGTTTTAAAACTATGTGCACATGGTTTTAAAACCATGTGCAAGGCCTTCTAAACAACCCATGGTTTTATTGTACATGGTTTAGGAGGGCCATATAGATGGTTTTAAAACCATGTGCAAGGCCTCCTAAACAACCCATGGTTTTATTGTACATGGTTTAGGAGGGCCTTGCAAATGGTTTTAAGACCATGTGCAAGGTCTTGCATATGGTTTTAAAACCATGTGCAAGGCCTCCTAAACAACCCATGGTTTTATTGTACATGGTTTAGGAGGGCCTTGCAAATGGTTTTAAGACCATGTGCAAGGTCTTGCATATGGTTTTAAAACCATGTATGGGGAAACGTTGTAATGTTTATTCGTAACAAAATAAAAAATAATAAAAAATACTATATGTCGGCCATAAATAATATTAAGTATTAATAAATCAATGGATACCTAAGAAGAGATTTGATCCCTCTCAGTGTTTGATAGAGCCTAGGATTTGGATTTACGTTGGTTATAAATAAATAATCAAACAATATTAAAAAAATATTAACACATATTTAATCTTTAATATTAAGACCTTTTTATGAAATAAAATAGTAAAAAACAAAACATATGAGACAGGAAATATATATATTATACTTCTCTTTCTTAGGACGTGTTCAGAAATCAGAGAGCTTACCTTTAGAGTTCGTCTCCATAAAAATTACAGTTTACGTCTATGTCAAATATGAATGGAGTAAAAATTTAAAAAAATAATCAATGGAGTCATAGACATCTCCACATTTGTTTTTAATAATTTTTAAGTATACTAGTTTTATGTCGAATGAACTGAAAAATGAATATACCCGTAGAGCACAAGCCTTATGTATGTTGAATGAATGTATGGAGACATAAAGACGCATTTCTTTTTAAATATTTAAAAAGAACATACCTTTGGAGTTAGATCATAGTTCATAAATATTTAAAGAACAGATCCTTGGAGGATTGGATCAGATCTCGAGCATTCTCTATCAATAGAACTTCATATTTTTGGAACGGTTTCATTAGAGTTATGTTTTGGATCACTTGCAAGCTTGAATGGAAGATGGTTAAAGGGCTGAAAATCCGTTTGGGTGTGGATACTATTGCTGGTCTTAATGCATCTTATATCCTCTCCGAGGGCCTCAAGGATTATCTATCAGATTATGGGATTTCATATCTTTCCCAGGCCCAGAAACAGATTGGAAATTCACTTGGACTTAATGGTTGGTACACGGCTTGTGACTTAGATCTTGGGGGTGAATGGGTTGACCAATGGACTACCTTTATAAAGGGCCTTACTCATGGTGGAATCAAGATAAGGAACACTGAAGACTCTCTTCTCTGGATGTATGATAAAAAATCAAGTTTGGTAACTCCGAGAAAAGCTTATGACCTCATAGTTTCTGAAAGTCTACCCCTGACAAATCAAGGTATTCTCACTCAGGTTTGGCACTACAACATCCCTCAGAAAATAAAGTGCTTTATTTGGCTGGCTATAAATGGGAAAATAAATACGTGGGACAACCTGTGTAAGAAGGGATGGCTCGGCCCTAACAGATGTTGCCTCTGCAAGATAAGTGCTGAATCGATCTATCATTTGTTTGTTGATTGCATTTTTACTCATGAGGTTATTAACATCTTAGGAAGAATATTTGATGTGCATCTGACCTGGACAGCTTCATCACTTTTAGAAAATCTCACAAGCTGGTTCTCTAAGGATGGGGACCTTCTTCATATACCTATCTTCTTCATTTGGAATCTGTGGAAGACTAGAAACAACTACATTTTTTAGGACAGTCCCAGATATCTCTAGACTTTGTCACATTATCATGCTTGATATTGCAGCTTACCAGGTGCCTCAGAAAAAAGGAATCAAAATCAGGAACATTGGGGAACCACCTGATAAATTATATCCCTTGGATTTCTTCGATGGAGTTGTTGCTGAATCAACTGGTGGTGCGGGAGTCTGTATTTGGATCAATGAACAGCATTATCTCTCTATCAAATTGGGTTGTGGAAGTAGTAGAAATACCCAAGCTGAACTGTTAGCCCTTTGGGCATTATTGTACATTGCAAATGAAATTGGGTTGCCATATTTACATGTCTTTGGAGACTCTTCAGTTGTTATAAATTGGGCAAAGGAAGTATCTATAATATCCCAAATACTGATATTCTCTAATGTTCTATGATAGTGCTTACTTGCACACTCAATCTCATACAAATTTCCAAAATAACTGTGCATGCAAACTCGCCATGAAAAAATGCCCTAAAATATAGTTGAATTAGGGTTAGGGTTTTGTAGAGAGAAATTAACACTTACCACTGAGATTATGGCTGATAATGACTCTAGAGATAGTTGCATGCATAAGGATCCGAATGGGTTGTCTAATAATGCTCTTTTCCTCCGGTGTTACCACCCCGCAGTAACGTAAAAACCCTCTGGACTGAAGGTGATGTTTTTGTAGGAGGAGAGGTCCGTTTCGGCTGAAATTTTCTGAGCTTTTCTTTCTGCTGATGCCAGAGAGATAGCCTAGCACATGCCGAGGTTTGGCTGCCTCTAAGTGCCCTAGCAAATTGATTAGCAGTTATGCTCCTCACACCCCCAACTGATCTGTTTGGCTGATAGCTGCTCCAAATGAGAAAACCGATGGCTGATAATCGCTGCATACCGTAGGATAGGCCTGCTAAGAAAGAGGAAGCTGACATGCGGAGGAAAGGCTGGGTTTTGTGGTCCCAGCGAATCCTTCTATGTTTTCCCTGCTACTTTCGGCTGCAAAACATGGATCTACTAATAACCCTTAGGAATGTGCTGGATCTCTGAATACTGTAGTATATGATGGATGCAATGGATAAACCTGGATGATCTATCCCAATAAGAGACTAGGGCTGATATCTGACTGTCGAACCCTCGCTAGCTGAAGACACCGTCTCCAACTCCAACTGTCGCGGCTGCACGTTGTGCTGCTGCTCAAAACTCCAAAATCAATCAACAATAACAATAGATATCTCTTTGGTCCAATAACCCTTCTTAAATAGAATATCATGTACTTTTAGGGTTTGCATGTCACTTTTAGGGTTTACGCTTCACGTTTGCTTGCATGCAATTCTAATTTCATGTTGACTTTAACACTAAAATAAGGCCTGCATGCTCTGCATGCTTTATGATATGAACTCTTATGGCCTTCTTACTGCACTGATGACTTAATAATACTAAATCGATGTACCTTTCTACTCCTAGTGCTATTAGTCCTCATTTATTCCCTTTTTATAAAAATGGAACATTATAGTCCTCCCTCTCCAAAGATTGCTTGTCCTCAAGCAGTGCCAACGCAAATCCACAATCAATCAACTAAACCAACTGAATCCGGGGATGATCCTAGGGTCCCAAATTATCCTAGGAGATCTGTAGCACCCTCTGCTCAAAACAATGCACTGCACGGTACCATCACCAGAGACCTCCTGAAAGCATCCTCTAGCAATCACTAAATTGTCCGTCATTGTAATCCCAGGGTCCCAAATTAATCTAAGAATTGCAGAGGTCAAAATGCGTCCACCGCTACCCTGTGTAGTATCGACACAAGGAGCATCCTGAAGACTCCCAAGTAACCCAATCCGTAAACATTGTATCCATCCCTCATAAGGTCTCCCACCTGGATCCCAATGAAAACTTGTGCATCTTTCATCCCAAATATCCCAAGGTTGTTGTGGGACTATACCCTTGGCTAGGAATGGCTTCCCAAGAATTTCCCACTCAATAGGACACCACCCCTTAATCTCATTAGACCCCCAAAAATCACCTTGTCCATAAGCACCATCACAAGGAATAATCCTACCAAGCTGGCATTCTGCCCTTTTGATTTCAATTGGAATGCTCACATACCGCTGCCCAATTTCTTGATTTTGGCCAACCTGTAAAAACCATCCGCCATTACGCAAATGTGGACTCAAGCTACTGCAAGCCTTGTTTATGTACTCCTGAATAGGACTGCTTTGAAATGCAATAGTATGTTTCTTCTGCTGCCCCATCAAGGAATCCAACTGCTCTTCAATACTAGAAATCCTAACCTCTGACTCGGTACTTACAACTAGAAGAACTGTAAGCTCAACATCTCACTATACTATGGTGTCTCGGAGTATCTTGGTCCTCTCTTTCATTGCAAGAATGCTTTCTTTAACCCGTTCAATCTTCTTTCGGTGACTATCATCTGGAAGCTCTATCTCATGCATGTATAAACTCTCCCTAACCTCCATGTGTGACTGCTCAATGTCTTGACTACTGATCTCATTGCCTTGCACCTCATGTATTTCACCTGTCATAACTGTCTGGATTCCTGCTGTAGGTGATGAAGAGTGTACAAACTCCAACTCATCGCACGGTTTGTCCACAATCTGACTAGTGAATGCGATTGTGTCACTAGACTCACATAATGGATCTAATGCTATCTCCTCATGCACATCCTCATCATGTACTATTAACTCCAAATGAAACTCACCAACAACTTGTACTTTGTGCTCATCTTTCTTCACTCCCCCAACTATACCTTTAAGGAGATCCTCATCCAAATGCAAAGTAGCCAATTTAATGGCATCTGTTTCAATCATGGGGTTGAGCTGGAAGTATGTATCCAACTTCTGCACCCAATTCCGGGTTGGGCCACCCCAGGTACCCTCAAAGGTAGGGATAGTCAGTTTCCCTACGGTGCGTTGTAACTCATAGTTTTGGGTGAATGGCCTATTGTAAGCTCTAGGTTTGTTCTTACTTTTAAAGTGGCAGAAGTCAGTGAAGGTCACGGCTGAATGGAAGTCATCTCCTAAATCTCTATACTCTCTCAGATAGGCACTCATGGATTCTTTTGGTTCTACTTGTGCTAAAGGCACTACAACTAGACTATCTAAGAATTGAGGCATGGTAGGTCAGAAAGGCGTGTTGTATATATGGGGATGGCTCTGCATGTTGGTATGTAAGTGCTCCCCACTACTACTGGTGGATACCCTATCGCTATTGGGAAACAAGGGATTGTGTGGGGTGGGCCCATTTTTCTTTGTCATTTGCTTGAAGGTACTCATCATTTCTTTTTTCCCAGTAGTGAGTTCTTTTATGGCTGGTATGAGACAATTGAAAGTTGTTTTATCATCATCGGCCATTGTTTCTTTATGTTTTCTTTGCCCTTTCCAAACTGATACTCTCTATCCCCCAACTCCTCTTCTCCTCTATCACTGTTTCTAAACCTTTGTCTTCGGTAAGTAATGTTGTATGGGTTTTCTGAATTCATTTACAATTTTGCATGCCCACAGCTGGCAAGGAACATGCTCTGAATATCCCAAATACTGATATTCTCTAATGTTCTATGAAAGTGCTGACTTGCACACTCAATCTCATACAAATTTGCAAAATAATTGTGAATGCAAACTCACCATGCAAAAATACCCTAAAATATAACTGAATTAGGGTTAGGGTTTTGCAGAGAGAAATTAACACTTACCACTGATATTCTGGCTGATAATGACTCCAGAGATAGCTGCATGCATAAGGATCTGGATGGGTGGTCTAATAATGCTCTTTTCCTCCGGTGTTACCGCCCTGCAGTACTGTAAAAACCCTCCAAACTGAAGGTGATGTTTTTGTAGAAGGAGAGGTCCGTTCGGGCTGAAAATTTCTGAGCTTGTCCGTCTGCTGATGCCAGAGAGATGTCCTGGCGCATGCGAAGGTTTGGCTACCTCTAAGTGCCCTAGTGAATTGATTAGTAGTTATGCTACTCACGCCCCCAACTGATCTGTTTGGTTGATAGCTACTCCAGGTGAGCAAAACGATGGCTGAGAATAACTACATATCGTAGGATAGGCCTGATGAGAAAGAGGAAGCTGACATGATGAGGAAAGGATGGGTTTTGTGGTCCCAACGAATCCTTTTGTGTTTTCCCTGCTACTTCCGGCTGCAAAACGTGGATCTACTAATAACCCTTCGGAATGTACTGGATCTCTAAATACTATAGTATATGGTGGATGCAATGGATAAACCTGGATGATCTATCCCAATAAGAGACTAGGGCAGATATCTCACTGTCGAACCCTCGCTAGCTAAAGACACCGTCTCCAACCCCAACTGTCGCGGTTGCACGTTGTGCTGCTGCTCGAAACTCCAAAATCAATCAACAATAACAATAGATATCTCTTTGGTCCAATAACCCTTCTTAAATAGAATAGCATGTACTTTTAGGGTTTGCATGTCGCTTTCAGGGTTTATGCTTCACTTTTGCATGCATGCAATTCTAATTTCATGTTGACTTTAACGCTTAAATAAGGCCTGCATGCTCCGCATGCTTTATGATATGAACTCTTATGGCCTTCTTACTACAATGATGACTTAATAATATTGAATTGATGTACCTTTTTGTTCCTAGTGCTATTAGTCCTCAGTTATTCCCTTTTTATAAAAACGGAACATTACAGTATCTTCTCTCTCTATTATAAGCTTAGAGGCATGGTGTGTCAACATTAGAAAGCTCATTGCATCCTTCTCATCTGTCGATTTTAAACATGTCTATAGGGAACATAATGAGAGGGCAGATTCATTATCCAAGGAAGGGCTCAAATTGGCCTCAGGCCATCTTACCTTCACTGAATTTAGTGAAGGTGAAGTCTTTGGGGACTTAGCACTACAACTTTTTTAGAGCTTTGCTCTATTTTATTATGGCCTACAGGTTCCTTTTGAGTATGGCATACATTTTTGTGAGTTCAATTTGTTGAGATGTCACCTCTGTGTGACTATAATTTGGGCTTCCCCAAAGCCCTGACTTGGATAATGTTTCTGGGCTCTCTATATATTCTCTTATACATTTTGGTTGTTATGAAAGACATGTATTGATAGTTGCTAGTCAGTGAGAGAGCACATATATTGTAAGATATGTCTATGAGCTCTTGGATAGGTGTCAAAATCCATTGATTGGATATGTTGTTATTCTTGATGATGTACCCCGTTACCTTTGATTCAATCGAATATCAAGGAACTGCCTTTTTCATCTGAAAAAAAAGACATATTTCTTTTTAATAATTATATGTTGAATAAGGAAAAAATAAAGAACCACCCATATGTTTGTTTTTATTAGAATAATATAGTAACGGTATAATGTCAAAATTTATACACACATTTAAATGTTAAAATATTCCAAAAATTGCACCTAAACCGTAAAATCTTTATATCATCAAAAACTTATTAATCGGTAGTCTATGTTAACCTGCATGTAAACTTATAAAATTTTATACATAGGCATTAATGAAACTCCGAATCCAAAATATT
>LPNX010658462.1:208273-241310 GCA_001517045.1 Pseudotsuga menziesii | reverse complement strand
AAAAGCCCTCGCCGTTTCTGCTTCTCTATTCAGTATTTTACTGTGTTTCTTAGCGAAACAAAATTAATGTTAGATACGTTCGAATGCCCGAGTTTAAAAATTCAGAGAAAAAAAAACAGTATACACATGGATGGTTGCATAAAATAATATCCAGCCTGCTATATTCAGAAATTGGCCTGAAGCCAAGATAAGGAAACAAGGGAAAAAACAACACAGTATTCTCCAGCCATATAGAATTCTGCGAATGGTTGCAGCAGCTTTATTAATTCACAACATTATTGGAAATTGACACACAATTATGCTTCTACTGCACACAGAAATCAAGAAGAATCAATCTCTCTGAAACAATATTTGAGCCCAATATGAACAATGCATGCACGCGTATTATTTTCTCATTGATCTGGGTTTCCTACTAGCTTCATGACCGCAAGTATTATATATATATATATATATATATAATACGTGTTGGTTTTCTTTTCAGTCTGTGTTTTGGTATCTCTCACCTATTTACAGATCAACAGATTAAAAATTAAATCAGCTCTAACCTGGACACTGGACATGATCACAACTGTAATTTTATTACATCTGAGTCCACCACGGCTGCGAGTTTGTGTGAATTTCAGAATCAATATGTGGAATATATTGTAAACCCATGACAAATTAGTAACGACTAACTAAACCTGGCATTATCAAGATGAACTCAAAGTTGTGCTAAATTTGGTCCAGAACTGCAGCAATTCGGTGACAATCGAATCAGACAATGGAGTACTGAGCATTGTGGCCCTGTCACCGAGTACCGGATACTCAGTGTTCTGAAGCTGTTGCCATAATATTGGGAAAACGACAGAATTGAGAGCAGCTTGGTTATGGTTATTTATGTTACTAGTAGAGACTAGATCTTGAGACTTGGAGTCTGTTGTAATATACATTGGCAATGTCTCCTCCTGCGTGTCGCTTGAAAATGGAGGCAGCATTTCAGACCACTTAACAGCGTATTCGGTCTCTGCTTTCTCCAAAAATAGCGGAGCCTTTCGCTCATTTTCGGAGGTGATGTCAGATGCATCTAATCGCTCACCGAATCCCCAAAAATGGCCGAAGGCGGCGCCATTATTGACCTTAAGATTGGCGGTGCTGCTATTGCAGCTGCTGCTCCTGCTACTCGTCCTCATATTATTATTATTATTCCCAGTATTGAGCAGTTCCATTCATGCAATTAGTGCCTGCGTTGTCCAGCAAATCCTGGTCCTGGTCTAGAGATCTTTGGGAGTACAACAGAGAAGAAAGGCAGGGTCCCGGTCTGTACATGGATGGATTCGCCATTATAGAATTATAATCACAAACATCGCTTGAAAAGTCTGAGAATGCATCTGACACGGACTTGTCAGATACTTGGCCCGGCCATGGCATCAATTTTTCGGTAGGAAAACCTACAGATCGACTCGGAGCTTGCAATACCCAGAAGACGGGATTATCGATGAGCTTGTGATCTTTTTCAGCAGTGAAACCTTGGGCAGTGGATGTTTGATTGATGAAATTGAAACCAGGTTCGACTGAAGTGGGCGTAGCAGTAACGCTATTGAACCTTTCCAGAAAGAATTCTTTCGGCAAAGAGATATTGGCAGCACTAGCAGTAGAAGTAGTAGTAGTGGTACTAAAAAAGGACTCCGCATGCACGATTCCAACTCTAGAAGTTGACTATGGCGAAGCCGCTGCGGCACTCGAAGACATTTACAACGACAGCCCGGCTTCTGTATCGGGTTCCGATTTAGACACTGTCGACCAGCCACGGGAAAATAAAGGTCGAAGGAGGAGGAAAAAGACCTTAAGCAGACATGAAACTACTGATGCGGCATCACCTGAATTATCTGTTCCAGAAGCCGTTTCGCCCTCTGTTGTGCCGTTGAAAGCTGGAAAGACCGTTGATACTGCTAAGAAAACACTTAAAAGGACCTCCATTAGAAGTGCTCTCGTAGTTAGAAGCCCCAGAAAGTACAAGAAACGGCTAAGCCTGGACTCAAGGATCGCTATAAGGAAAGCGAGGTTGGAAAGGATGCAATCCAAAGAGCGGGCCGCCAGTCCAGGAAAGAACAAACTAAATGCTAGCAACGAAGATCCAGATATCTGGAGTGAAGAAGTTGATAAGTACCAGCCACACTGTCTATGTGCTGCGCACAGTTTATATTGACGCTCCTGTTTGGTCAACATACAACAATCTGCTAGAGGGAAGCTTCCGGCCTCAAGCTAACTGTACAGCAATCCAAGTTTTAGAATCCTGCGCAAACGCCAAATCCACCAATCCGAAGTCATGGATTCGCTGACTGTTTGAATTATAAATAACATAATAATAAAATATAATAAATGTTGATGTCATAGTTGCCATGTGTCGAGTGAAAACCAGATAACAAACTCCAAGGTTGACATCATCTTCTGACTGGCCAATTAAAAGTTGACAAAATAGCAAATAGAAATATTTTTATTAAAATTTAAAATATTTTTTTAAATTACTCTAAGTCGTACTTTGGAAAACAGGGTTTAATTTTTTAAAACTGGCTCAAAAAACACCAACTAATAGCAAAGTCAACCAAAGTCAAAAGTTAACGATTACAATATACCTGCATGAGGCAGGTATAAAAATTGCACCTAAATTGTAAAATCTTTATTTTATCAAAAACTTATTAATCCATAGTCTATGTTAACCCGCATGTAAACTTATAAAAGTTTGTTTTTTTTAATGTGGTTCCTTATACATAGGCATTTTTGAAACTCCGGAGTCCCGTGTTAGATTCACCGGAATGAGGCATATTATAAACGAAAAACGTGTCCATGTCACCTTTTGGAGATGGAATAAAATATACATGCTAATTGAAATTACAAGATAATAAATACTATTATAGGTATAATTGAAATTACAAGATAATAAATACTAGTAGAGTTATAAATAAAGTGATTAGTAAATGTTTATAGGTATAATTAACCATTTAATTTTAATTTTGTAAAGATAGTTGATTATTAAATCAAAATTAAAATATATAATTTTATATTCATTATTCATACTAGATTGTTAAAGTTAATATGCTTTTAATTATAACAAGATGGGACTACCATGAAATGAATAGCTACCTTATTTTTATTACATTTCAATTGATCTTGTTGATTGTTCAAACAAATTGAAAATCTAAAATAATATCTAAATATCAACATAAAATCACTATCAACACAAAAATTTTACATTCATACAGTTACATCACGAATAACCTAAATTTTAGCATAATATATATTCGATTTCCACCACACCCAACATTATTATGACTTGGCTCACTTTCTCCGCGCAAGCCATAAAGGCTCATAATGAAATCTGTTCGGTTGTCTTGCCCATAATCTGTAACAACAACTTTCATTCCTTCGCCTATGCATAGATCCTCATTGGTGCATCTTACCTATAATTTCATCCATGTGAATTAATTGTCATATTACTGCCCAAATTCATCAATGAATTTCGGGTCACTTCAGCTCCCAAACGTTGATAATTATGGTGGAATTTGTAATTAAATAGTTTTGATGATGATTACTTGGTAGCAAGGCACCCCAGTCGGCACCATTTCTATATCATATCTTTAAAAATTAGATCTAACGAACGTAATAGCTTTTTTCACGCGACCTGGCTGAAATGGAAATGCGTTGTATCCTTTTTGCATCAAACATATCTCCATTTCATCATAGTGTCGTGTGCACGGATGCGTGGAACTCTCCACTCCGTTGACATCCACAATCAAATCTGCTAACCATTGAAATCTTGAAGACCATGACCTACATGCAATCTTGAAAACTGCGGCATAGCTATATCACTCACTCGTCGAGATCAGGAACAGAAACTCTTACTGAACGAAATCACTCATTGAATAGAAAATCCCACACCTTTTTATTAACAAATTGCTTTGAACCCACTGCCACGGTTAGTCGAGCAAGCATTGACCAGACATTAAGTCAACTCCTTTGGTGCTCCTTTGCTTCCCACTATCTTAGATGGATGAGTGTGATAAGGTGTATGGATTAACTGTACATCAAATTACCTCCATTCTTTGTGTCCACTTTGGAAGATTGAGAGTTTACTATGCATGTCATGTTGGGGAACTATATATTATCTCTACTCTTAATTGCCAAATGGAAGAGTTTTGTTAAAGTTTGGAGGAGTTTCTTAGGAGTTAGACTATCACATTGACTACACATTAGTTAAACTCCTACCTGTCAAATGGAGTTCGACTAAACATTGTCTACATTAGTTCGACTCCGATCTGCCAGATGGAGTTCAACTGTCACGCGAACTGCAGATTACCATTCCACTAAATTGTTATAATCTCAGAGGCAAATCAACCAAGTTACACATCAAATAACAACATTAAAACACTATCATTTAATGTGGTAAAACCCCAGAGGGGAAACATCCATGCATGCAAAGTATTGAAGCTCATTAATGAAGAAGGAGAGATTACATGACGAGCCTCATCCTCTCAGACAACTCATTACGTATCCCAACCATGCATTATATACTTCATGAAAGAAGTTACATTAGTAAACCGTTGTCGGTTATGCCCATTATGAGAAACTTCCCGTAAACAGTCGTAATGAGAAAAACCTCCCATAAACACATTAGTTTAGTTGTCATTTAACAATCTCCACCTTGACAACAAAATTTACAAATACTTTGCCCAAGACTATTTATCACATTTTTTTCAAACCAAGAGAAGTTACACACCATCCTAACTTCTCTAACAATATTGGTTTTGTGAACATATTTGCACAATTTTCTTTAAAATGAAAATTTTTCACATCTACTCCACCTTCACTAATGGCTTGTCTTACAAAATGATATTTTACATCAATATGTTTAGTCTTACTATAATAAACAGGATTTGTAGCCAAATGAATAGCACTTTGACTATCACAAAAGAGAGGCACACTATTCTGCAACCTTTCAATTTCTCTAAGAAGACCTCTCAGCCAAATTGCCTCTTTGCAAGCACGTGAGACAGCAATGTATTCAGCCTCTGTAGTGGATAAAGCAACTGTTTCCTGAAGCTTTGACATCCAACTTATAGCTCTGCCTGCAAGAGTAAAGACATAACCTGAAGTAGACCTTCTCTTATACAAATCACCTGTGAAATCGAATCAACAAAACCGCATACATAATCATTGTTATTATTAAAGGTGATATAATAGTCACTTGTGCCTCTTAGGTACCGAAGCACCCATTTCACTGGATTCCAATGTTCTTTTCCCAATTTCGCCATGTACTTACTAACAACACCTACTGCATGTGAAATATCAAGTCTAGTACACACCATTGCATACATTAAACATCCTATTGTATTGGCACATGGTACACGAGACATATAATCCTTCTCTTCGACACTACTAGGACATAAACCTAAAGAAAGTTTAAAATGGGAAGCCAAAGGAACATTCACGGGCTTTTCCTTATTCATTTTGAAGCTTTCAAGTATTTTCTCAACATACTTCTCCTGTGAAAAACTAAGCTTAGCATTTCTTCTATCTCTCTGTATCTCAATACCCTAGATTTGTTTTGCAGCTCCAAGATCCTTCATATCAAAATTCCTAGCCATATGAGCTTTCAACCTGTTAATATCGTCCATGCTTTTGCTCACAATAAACATATCATCAGCATACAATACTATGATAATGAATATATCATTCAACTTTTTGAAGTATAAACAATGATCATACTCACTTCTGGTATAACCTTGGCTCACCATGAAAGAATCAAACTTCTTGTACCATTGCTTGGGCGACTGTTTCAGGCCATACAATGATTTCTTAAGCTTGCACACTAATCTACCTTCATGATGCTGTACAAAACCTTCTGGTTGTTCCATATAAATCTCCTCATATAAACATCCATGTAGGAAAGTTGTTTTAACATCTAGTTGCTCTAACTCCAAATCAAGCAATGCAACTAATGCTAAAACAATATGAATAGATACAACCTTGACAATTGGTGAAAAAATCTCATGACAGTCTATACCTTCCATCTCAGAGTACCCTTTTGTGACCAATATGGCTTTCTATCTTTCAACCTTACCATTAACTTCTTTCTTCAATTTGAAGACCCAGTTACATCCAACATTTTTTCTATCTTTGGGGAGTTCAACAAATTCCCATGTCTTGTTTTTCTCCAGAGAATCCATTTCTTCTTTCATTGCCATCTTCCACTTAGCATTGTCAACACAATCAATGGCTTCCTGAAAACAAGAAGGTTCTCCATCATCAGTAAATAAAACAGACGAAACAAAATCAATATACCTCTTAGGAGGATTTCTCTCCCTTAATGATCTTCTTGGTGTAGGTTGTGGGGTTTCCACATTTTCTTGAATTTCTTCATCTTCTATGACTTCTCTCTCACCAAAAACTTCTTCTTGTTTCTTTGAGTCATGAGAAGATTGGTTCTCCAACTGAATTAGTTGTTTTGATATTACATGTTCCCGTTCCACATCAACTCTTACATTTTCAGATTTAATCAAAGAAGATTCATAAAAAATTACATCTCTGCTAATGACAATTTGGTGGGAAGTAGGATCCCAAAATCTATATCCTTTCATTACATCATCGTACCCAACAAAACTGCACTTCTTTGATCTAGGGTCTAACTTAGAACGCTGATTTTCAGGAGTAAGTGCATAAGCTTCACAGCCAAATATTTTCAAATTCAAATAATCACAGGGATGACCAATCCATACCTCTTCCATAATTTTACAATCTATTTCCATTGATGGTGATCGATTTATTATATAACAAGCAGTAGAAACTGCTTCTGCCCACAACTCTTGCCCCAAATTAGCGTTACTGAGCATGCTCCTTGCTCTTTCTAGAAGAGTCTTGTTCATGCATTCTGCAATGCCATTTTGCTGAGAAGTGTATACATTTGTTTTGTGCCTCACGATCCCTTCATCTTTGCAATATTTTTCAAAATCTAAAGAGGTAAATTCACCTCCATTATCTATTCCTAAACACTTGATTGTCCTGCCAGTTCTTTTTTCCACCATATCTCTAAATTGTTTAAACGTGTTAAACATATCAGCTTTTTTTTAGGACATAGACTCAAACCTTTCTAGAAAAATCATCTACAAATAATACATAATATTATGCTCCCCAATAGGAAATGGTAGGAGATGAACCCCACAAATCCGAATGAATGTAGTCAAGAACACCTTTACTAACATGTCTACCTGCTTTGAATTTTTGTCTACACTGCTTTCCAAATATACAATGTCTACAAAACATCAAATTCATAGTTTTCAAATTTGGAAGCAATTTACGATTCATTAATACCTAAAACCCTTTTTCACTCATATGACCAAGACGTTGAGCCATAGCTGAGTGGATCCTGACTCTTCTTCAAATACTAATGCAGTACCATTAACTTGAGTTCTTCCAACTAGTTTGCAAAGGTTTCCTGTTCTATGTTCCTTCATGACCACTAAAGCACCCTTAGAAACTTTTAGAGTTCCATTCAAACCTGTAAACTTATGACCATAAGAATCCAACACTCCCAAATAAATTAATTTGTTCTTTAACTCGGGTACATGTCTAACATCTGATAACTCCATCAAGCATTTTAATTTTAACACTTCCAACCCCAAGCACCAGAATCTAATAGCCATTCCTCATTTTATATTCAGAAATATTACAAACAGACAAGACCTCATCGATCATACCTGAATCAGAATACTTAACTAAATTTGCCTCTGATTTAGAGTCATCCTTCTTGGATTATTGTCTCTTCCAACGGTCCTTCTTGAGATGACCAATCTTGTTACAGTACCAACATTTTAATTGTCTCTTTCTGCCCTTCGATTTTGACCTGGAAGTACCTCTTTACTTTTCTTCTTACTCTTTGGATCGACCTCTAACAACCAAAGCTTCTAGTGAAGAGGTTTCAAGACTGTATTTCCTCCTTAATTCCTCAGACAATAATGCTCCAACCACGTTGTCAAATTCTAAGGCATCGGTTGTACTAAGGCTAATGGAAGAAACTACTTGACCCCAAGACTCAGGTAAAGTACATAAGAGATTGTCTACTTTATCTTCATCATCAATTTTAACATCCATACTACTCGACTGGCAAATAAGAGTATTGAAAACATTCAAATGATCTTCTATCTTTGTAACTTCTTTCATTCTCTTACCATACAGTTGTCGCTTCAAGAAATTTTTGTTTGTCGATGATTTGGTCATATACAAACTTTCTAACTTGCTACATAGGCTTGTTGCTTATGTTTCTCCAATAATGTTGAACAACACATCATCTGCAAGACATAACCAAATTGTGATTAGCGCTTTGGCATCTAAATCCTCCCATTCATCATTAGTCATGGTTAGAGGTCTTTTTCTTTTTCCGTCTAAGGCTCTCTATAACCCCTGCTGAACTAATAAATCCCGCATCTTTAATCTCCATAGTTCAGAATTGTTTTTACCATTAAAATTTTCAATTTCAAACTTTGTGCTAGACATTTTTTTTTAAATATTTATCAGCCCAAAAAAACAACGCCCCAAATAAACAACACTATATTCTCCCTACTGTACTCCTAGCNAATTCAAATGGCTTGATGTTTATATATATATATATATATATATATATATATATATATTTCCAAAAATTTTGATAGAGTAGCACAAAATATTTTTTTTAAATTTACCACTCTGCAACAGTAACTAGCAGTCACCTCCACACCCAGCAGCAACCAGCAATGGCAGTGCTAGCACCCTCTTCATAGTCCCTTCCACGCGACTCTTCCACATGTAGGTTGCTCACAGCAGTTCTTCACCAGATTCTTCGCAAATCTTCCAAACAACTTGCGGTCACTTCCAGGGTCCAAACAACGGTCTTTTTCAATGGCGAGCTCCTCAAGCAGCGAGCTCTTGAGCCTCCTCCAACAGCAATTTCTGCTACGCGGTGGGCAGAGGTAGCGATAGGTGGGCTACGGAAGACAGAGAAAGGCAGTGAAAGGCCTCCTTCACGATTTGTGAGCGGCCTTCACACGCAGACTTCTCTTTCATCCAAGGGCTCCATGTAGACTGGTCAATGGGCTTCAAGCTGAGCCTCTTCTCTCAGCGTCTCCTCTTCTCTTCGGTGGCTACAAGCAGAGCCTCTCTCTCTCCTTCACGGTTGCAACCCTCCACTAGAAAAAACAAACCAATTCACTAGTGGTCCACTCTCTTTGACTGGAAACGATTTCCTTTCCACAATGGGTTCTCTGGTGCGGGCTCTCCTCCAGCGTCCAAACAGCGAGATCTTCTTCTCAAATCCAATGTCTCTCTTCACACTAGCTCCGATACCACTTGTTATAATCTCAGAGACAAATCAACCAAGTTACACATCAAATAACAACATTAAAACACCAACATTTAATGTGGTAAAACCCCATAGGGGAAACATCCACACATAAAAAGTATTGAAGCTCATTAATGAAGAACAAGAGATTACATGACGGGCCTCGTCCTCTTAGACAACTCATTACGTATCCCAACCATGCACTATATACTTCATGAAAGAAGTTACATGAGTAAATCGTTGTTAGTTATGCCCGTTGTGAGAAACTTCCCGTAAACACCCGTAAAGAGAAACCTCCCATAAACACATTAGTTTAGTTGTCATTTAACATAAATGTTGTTATCAGGTGAGCTATTTTAAATTTTAGGAGTTTAGAGTCACAGAGACTGCAAATTAGCTAAACTCACATTCCAAATGAAGTTCCACTAAACTTTGTGCACATTAGCTGGACTCCCAACTTCTAGATGGAATTCTACTCTCACAGTGAGTGCATTTTATCATGCCACTAAATGCAGTTATCACATGAGCTGTTTTTTAATTTTTTTCAACTACCACAAACTACGTTTTCCATATGAGATATTTTTTTTATAATTGTTTCTTACTAATTTTAAACGAAGACCATAGAATCAATTTGGAGAGTACACTCGTACCATTCTCATGCAATCTAGAAAAAGCATAGATGGTATTCCACCTCAAAATTCTAAGATATTAATGCCTATAGTCCTAATTAGAAGTTAGTTACGGAGACGTCTAAAAATTGGACGATTTGTATCGAACGACCATTTTTTGTTAGAATTTAGCATTTTTTATTTTTGTAAAATCAAATTTTAACTGTATTTTAATCACAATTTTGATGGTAGAAATGGATTTAGCACCCTCATAAACCCTTGGGGCACCCAAAATTCCATAACTTGGCAGTTGTAACTTGGATTTTAAAGAATTCCGACTGGATTTTTTCCAAATCATTTTGCATATTCCGACCCAAATCGTCAAATTTTTAGACTACGTGGTAAGTTATAGTGAACTTAGTATAATGCATTATTTGATTAAAGTGTGCTTTTAATATATTTTATTAGTGCCCTTTTGTAATTTAATAATACAATGATGACAATCATGTCCTACACATGAGTGATATGACAACTCAAACACCTCCTCAATATTAACAACACTTGATCCATGGGTTAGCATCTTATTGGTCCACGATCTCCAAATAACATAGAGAGTCATTTTTCAATGATCGATTGTGATAGATGTTCATGTCCTTTATTATTTTTTGTATTATTATATTGCCCCAACTAACCATGTTAGATGGGGCCATGGACTATTACCTCTTTGAGGGTTTCAAACACATATACATCGGTGTATTGGTCTTTGATCTTTATGTATGAATGTTTTTCTTAGAGTTTTTGACCTTTGTGAAGATACACTAGTTTTCTAACATGGTATTATAGCACTCGTAAAGATTTGGTGATATTGTTGAGCTAGATCTAGATCTGATGTCGTTTCATGCAAACAAAAGAATTCTATTTTATAATTTTTTTTTAGCATTCCCAAGCTAAGAGGATTATTCCACTATCATAGCTAAAAAATACTTTTTGTTTTGTGTGGAATGCAACCATTTTTTTGAAACACCTTTCATTTGCCCCAGATATCAACATTTCTCTCCAACCATTTGATTCATAAACATCTTCTTTTTTTTAAACACCTTCCGTTTGCCCAAGATATCAACATTTCTCTCTAGCCACTTGATTGAGAGGTATACATTTTGTTAGGAATGTATATTTATTTATTTTTATGTATTTGTTTTTGGTTTTTTGGGCCTGGTTTGTAGAATTTTTCCATATATTTAAGTATTCTCTTTGTTCTATGATGTGTCTAATTTCAACGAATCAAAATTCGATCCGGAGGTTTGAACTTGCTTCACTACTACTTTTTTATAACCAAAGACTAATATTTCCAAATTTATTTAATTTTTCCAACTATAATATATATATCTTTCATTGCAATATGTACACATTTCTTTTCTTATCTTAAGCATGAGGTAGTCTTATGCTACTTAACATAACATTTAATAAGAATGCCTCTTCTCCTTAAGCATCACTCAATGTTATAATCCTTCATTTGTAACCTTCATAAAACAAAAGAGTGGGAAATTTTATTTTATTTTCAAATTGGGGAAAGCCAAGAGACTTACTTTGAAAATCTTCCCCAAAGCTACGTACGTGTTACTCCTTGTCAAGTGTTACCTTGGAGACTTACTTGGGCCTGCATCCTTGAAACCTATGCCTTCCCATTAGTAAAAAATCCTTGGATACTATGCTTAAGTTTGACATGTTAACTACAGAAGAACTACAGGAGAAACCCAGCCTCAATATGTTCAGCTCTAGAACATCAATCTCTTTATATAAAAAGTGTAAGCCTCGGATCTTCAAAGATCCCTTAACAGAAGAAGAAAGAGAGAATTTTTCGAATTGCGCTAGTAAAAAGGAAGCAAACAAATATCTGACACTTTCTTTGATCCAACAAATAAATGCCTCTTTGATGAAGGTTCAGATCTTGGAAAGATGGGAAAAAGAAGCCTTTAAAGGCTTAGAAAATTCCCTGCACCAACTTGTTGGAGGAGCTAATTGGTTTGCTGACTAATTAGAGATTAGGTCGGCCTCCATAGGTCATGTCGATTGACTGAACCGATGGGTAGTTATTCATAACTGTTTTGTAATCATATATAATAGGTTGTTGAGCCAGATACGAACTTGGTTTGGTTTGATGTTTGTATGAACCCATATGTGTTTTGTGTAATATAATATTTTATTCAACCTACCATTTTTGTCTCTTGTCTCTATTATGATTATATGATTCTTATGTGTATTATTGTTAACTTAGTGATCTTAGTGATTACAACATTGGTTCTATTGTCAGTAGTACACTTATGGATGAAATGACCATTAGCAGATGATCTCAGAGCAAGAGATTAAGGACTGGTGGGGGCGTAAGATCGCAAACTATCTGCAGAATTACGCTCAGAGAAACAAGTTAATTGTTGCCTAGACGAAGGAGAAATTATTTACTGAAACACATGAAAATTTTGTAGAATCGGTGCCTCAATTTCTGAAGAAATTACTGGATGAAAAACCCGGTAGAAATTAAGGATCAAGAGTTCCTCTAGAAATTGATAAGAGGAGGATGAACGAATCTGTCAGAGTGGTTTGAGAAAATCATAGACAAGTTATGCGCAGACCGCATTGTGGAAGAGAGAGTCTCTATCGAGAGTATCAAAGCGAGATTCTATAACAATTTCACTGAGCAATTTCTGTGCTCACTGTCGACCCTTTTGTTTAAATACCTAATTGACAGGGAAGTAGGACACATCGTTGAACCTCGTCCATCACTAATCAAACCGCCATCAAATACTAACTGGGCGGAGAAGCAGAAAGCATGGGAGAAATTTATTGCAGAAAGGGAGTGGGAGTACTTCTTGAGCAAATAAACAGAACTATATGGGCTTACTAAAGCATCGGGTAGGCTATGGGTGGGTAGCTGGTTATGTGTCGCAGTGGAGTAGAAGTATTCTAGTCGATTTTAGAAGGGACCACCAGCAATGAAAATTCAAGCCAAGAAATAAATAATTCGGACAGTGACACATAAAAGCACTCCAGTTTTAGAGAAATAGAGAGAGATAAGAGGCGGAAGAGAAGAGAGGAACGTAGAGAGCAGGCCATTGCGTTGCAAAGAAGAATGAATACTAGGGTGACTGAACATGAAGGAAATATACCAGAGTCGGGTCATGACCAACAAAAAGAGGGCATAGATGAGGAAGAAGTGTCACTAATGGAGGAAGATCTATGAATAGAGTAGTGTGAAGCTCTCCATATTGAGATACCCCAGGAGGTAAGACCTCTAGCTGCAGTAAATTCAAACTTGAGTGCCCAAGTGTATGCCATTGTCGAAGAGGACCTAAGGCTGGTGAGTTCGGTGTATGGAGCTGACTAGACGATGAAGGAAATGATGTCGATCATCTGGTAATTTGTTGACCTGAGGAAGGAAACTAGGTCACATTCCAATCGTACCCATCCAACCAAAGCATCAACCTACTCTACCCAGAAAATGAAGAGCACCTCCCCTGCCAAACATAGCTTTAAGGAACACAAAACATTCATATTCACAAGGGAAAATATCTGAGCTACAGCAATTGGCTTGGACATCAACAGAAAAAGTCAAGGAGGAACCGAAAAATAAAACTTCCGACGGGAACGAAAGTTCCATCAAAACTAGCTATGAACAACACAGAATCGCAGAGAATATCCCACCACCACCACCACCCCCGCCACCACCTCCTGAATAAGATGTCGACGTCGACATGGGGCACAGCGCAACACACATCCCCCTCTATGAGGGTGATGAGGATCCCAGACGACACTGGTTCGTTTGTGAATCGACATGGGATGCTAACGCTGTAACTAGTGAAGATATATAAATGGCGTAGTTCGTCGGTACCTTGTCGAAGCGGGCACTCACTTGGTATATGACATATACTAAGAAGACACCTAATGCAACCAAGGTAGAAATTAAGCAATAGTTCCTATCCTTCTTTAAAACACTGGATACAAAACATCTAGCCGAAAAAAAGTTGAATACGACCGTTCAGAAACCCATAGAAACTATCTGGTACTATGATAAGCGATGGAAGGACCTACTGAGCCAATTAGATTATAATATTGATGAACAACTATTAATTCAATGGTTTCTTGTAGGACTTGTACAGAATATCCGAAGACATATAAGTCTAGACACATTCAAAACATATGAAGAAGCGTTGACGAAAGCACTGCAGGTCGAGATGGACGATGACTATCCAACACACCCTATAGACAATCATATTGAGGAGCGGTTGGAAATTATGCAAAAATCATTAAGGGAACTAAACCTTAAAGGACAAGACATCTGGTGCACGAACTGCTCGACGGCTGACCATACCAAAGACAATTGTCAACAAGATGTCTAATTTTTCCAAACGAGATGTTTCTGTGATATTTTCCAAGAACATGGGCTACATACAACGAAGGACTATCCGTTCAACATGAAGAATAGAAAAGCTTCTTGGTGCACAATTTGTGAAGTAAAAAGTCATACAAGATCCGATTGCCTCTTGAACCTTAAAAATCGGCAAAACTATCATGCAGTCTGTCAAAACAATGTTGTCGCAAATAATAACAATGATAACATCCCAAGAAGCAATGAACAAAATGGGCAAAATGATCAGAAATATGAAGCCCGGAGATATGAGCGCTGGTATGACAATCGTCGTGGAAGATTTGTTGGTTGAGGCTGATTCAATGGAAATCGGGACAACTGACCACGGAAACCAATTAAGTGTTTCACGTGTTATAAGGAAGGCTGCTGATACGCATACTGTCCGTATAAAGATCAAACCGACCTGAAATTTTGTACTAGTTGTGGCGTGGGTGACCACTAACTAGAGGATTGTCCCACCATACTTGACAAAATAAATAAGAAGAAAAATGTTAATGTCTTGTTGTGTGTTTAGAAATGTGATATAATTTGTAGAAAGAATTTACATGCAGTCATGAGACAAGGAACGAAAACTGGTAATGATAATCCACGAATAAGTAAAATAAAAAAAAAAGATGATTATTCTAACACTATAAATAAAAAACAATTATACACTGATGCATCAAATATGTTTCAAGAATTTGCTAGACAAGAAGTAATTGATGATAATCGATAGAATGTATCACAAGAAATACTTAACTTAATACATAATGATAAATCAGTCACACAGTTTATTGATCTGTTATATAATATTAAGAACAATCCTAGTATGGAGAAACAAACTAAAAACATCTGCAGCTTAAATCAGAAAGATAAGAGTGATGTTGAGCCACTTGTCGACCTGGAGATAGAAGGATATCACGTTCGATAAGTTGTTCTTGATTTTGGATCCCAAGTGAATATTATGACAAGGGATACATGGGAACAATTGGGAAGACCGCGACTAAACGAATCAGGCATATATCTAAAGTTAGCAGATCAAGGACTGATCGAACCTATCGGCGTATGGCGCAATGTCGACACGAACATCAAAGGAATTACCACGAAAGTCGATTTCGAAATTATAGACCCTAAGGAAGGATCCAGCTCTTTCCCAGCTTTGGTAGGCTGACCATGTGGTCGAAAGATGAAGGCATCGATCTCATTAGACAAAGAATAGATAAAACTTAAAGGAAATGGATAGAAAGTAATTGTCCCCATTCATCCTTCTCAACGAGAACCTTGGACCGAACCAATAGATGAAGAGGTCAACGTTTGACAACTTTGCAAGATCCAGAATAACGAAGACTATATTGAGCCAAATATTTATGGAGAACTTCACCTAGAAAATCAAGATTCAGTCGGATATAATTCAGATGCAGAATTATACAACTGGGAGATAGAAAACTATGAAACCCAAGCAAGAGGTTGCTGGACTATTCAGGCCATATGAAAAAAATGACTCGACAATGTTTTTCTGTGTCCATCATTCCAAAGATATTTGAAAGGAAAATTATGGAATACCCTTCGTTAGCACCGATTAAAACAGAAACTAAACAAACCATCCGGTATAAAGAAAGGGAATCACCAATCCTCCATATTGAACAAGTTTTCAAAAACTTGGGTGAGCATGGCCGACTACAAATCCTGGTTGAAACGTTCACATGTTAAGTTGTTCTTTGGTGGGATACCCATCAATCGAGGCTACAAACATGGACAACAGCTTCGACATACTTCTTCAAAAGATTCGGAGGGAGGAAGCTAACTAAACAGGCATAAATACCAGTCTTCACACAAGGACAAGATCCTGAAAATCACATAAGTATATGTGAAAGGGAATGGAGAAGACTTGGGTACAAATATGAACGAACATGGCCACACCTATTCTCATCCACACTTGACGATTTACCAAATAAATGGTATAAGATCAAAGGAGCTTGAGGTGAAACATTCATATGGAATGAACTTGAAGAAAATTTTATTAAGGACTTTAGATTCATACCAGAAGACAATAAACTAGTCGAAGAAACAAATCAAATAAAATCATTTATACAACCGACTGTCCAACCTAAGTTGACACAAAACTACAACCGACCAAAATCATCATGCAATAACATTGGGTCGAGTAAATTACCTCGGTCGACAAGGCTTCGACTAGAAAATGAACATACATGTGGAAAAATCTTTCACTGGAAAATTGATCATCAAGAGACGATAAAACCAATTAGAACAATACTTAAGATCGAATCAAGTGACAAAGAAGATGTCGATAGGATGACAGCAACAGACTTACCGGCATCATTTTCAAAGTTTAAAGAAGGAATTTGACAAATCAATGAAAGTAAGGCACCAGAATGGATGGACATGAAAGTCAAAACCAAAGAAGTCAACATCTCCAATGATGACCGACCAAAAATGGCACGAATAGGTGACTATTGGGATGATGAGCAAACAGCATAAATAGTTAACCTACTGAAATAATTCCAGGATGTCTTTGCCCGAGACTATAAATACCTAAAAGGGTTAGTACAAGAGATGGGTGAAATTAAAATAGATATCAAAACTGATGCAAGACCTATAAAGAAAAGGCCTTATAAACTGGCTCACAAATACAAGGAATAGTGAAAAAGGAGATTGACAACATGGTAGCAGCAAGGTTCATTTACCCAATCGACCAGTCGGAGTGGGAAATCCCAATGGTTTTTTAACCAATAAAGCACAATCCAACAAAGCTGAGAATTTGTGTTGATTTCCAGGAACTGAATAAAGTCATATTAACAGATCCATTTCTAACACAATTTGCAGATGAAATACTAAATGAAGTCGCAAGACACGAGTGTTATTCATTTACGGATGGATTTTCAAGGTACAATAAAGTCCCAATTCCTAAAGAAGATCATAAGAAGATGACATTTGTCTGCGAATTCGGTTCATTTTCTTACAAAGTTATTCCATTTGGGTTAAAAAACGCACCAGCTGTATTTTCTAGGATAGTAGTCAAAGCATTTCAAGAATACATATACAAAACATTGGTTGTATACTTTGACTACTAGACGATCTACTCCATGTTGAAGGATCATTGCAAGTGGCTAAGAATAATGTTGGAAAGATGCTGAAAAGTCCAGCTTTCACTCAATATAAGGAAATGCATCTTTTTGACCCCCATAGGAATTCTACTGGGACATATTGTATGCAAGGAAGGTATCAAAGTCGACTTTGCAAAAATAAAAATCATTCTTGATCTAAAACCCCCAGTAAATCCAAAGCAAGTCAGAGTGCTACTATGCCACACAGGCTATTATAGAAAATCCATTCGTCATTACTCAGATATAACGTACCCGTTGGAAGAGTTATTGAAAGAAGACCAAGAGTACGACTAGACTAAGGAATGTGATGCTTCCTTCAACATGTTGAAAAAACAAATAGTCGAAGCACCCATCCTCGGGTTTCCAAATTGGTCAGTCAAATTTCATGTACACATTGATGCATCGGGCATAGCCATAGTTACAATATTAACACAACCTAGTGAGGACGAGATGGACTATCCAATTGTGTATAGCAGTCTAAAACTAAATAAAGCAAAACATAACTATTCAACAAAAAAAAGAGAGGCATTAGGAATGGTATTTGCACTGCAAAAATATCGACATTACTTATTAGCTAATCCTTTCATATTCTACACATATCACCAAGCTTTAAAATACTTGGTAAACAAACCTTTACATCATGGAAGAATATGTCGTTGGTTGTTATTATTCCAATAATTTGAGTTCGAAGTATTAGTTCGATCGATAAGGCTAAATGTCGGACCCAACCACTTGTCGAGAATCGACACGAGGGAGGAACCAACATGAGTTGAAGACGATCTCCCAGACGCACATCTATTTTGAATTGAAGTTGTACTAGCAGAAGTAGAAGAAATAGCTCAATTTTTAGAGAATGATCAAGCACCTGAAGGTATGAGCACTAAAAAGAAACAAATTTCAGCAATGAAGGCCGCATCATTTAGTATAATTAATGGATTCCTATACAAAATGGGCTTAGATGAAGTACTTTGTCGGTGTGTTTTAGAGCATGAAAGAGAAAACATAATGCATGAAGCACAGTATGGACCAGCTGGAGGACATTTTCAATCGGATATGACTGCTAAAAAGATCAAACAGTCAGGACTATGGTGGCTGACATTACACAAAGATTGTCGAAATTTTGTTAGTAAATGTGATCGCTTTCAACGTTTAGGTCGACCTCTACCTAGTATTGATATGCCACTAATATCGATAAATCCAAGTTTAACATTCAAAATTTTGGTTATCGACTTTATAGGACCATTTCCAGTTCCAACACGAAGGACAGGATCACGCTACATCATAACAGCAATAGTAGAGTATGTTACTAAATGGGCAGAGGCAGAACCTGTCGAAACCTGTTTTAGCAAAGTAGGTGCAAAGTAGATACCAAATTCATATATGAAAATGTAATTACTAGATTTGGTTGTCCACTAACTCTAATCAGTGACCAATGATCGCATTTTATTAATAGAACTATTGCAACACTAACAGAGTAGTTTAAAATCGACCATAAATGAAGTACAATTTATCACCCTTAGTCTAATGGAGCAATAGAAGCCTTTAATAAAACTCTAACAAAAGGCTTAAAAAAAATTGCAACACTGACAAGGATGACTGGGATGAAAAAATTCCTGTTGTTTTATGGGCTTATCGGACAACATATAAACTATCCACCGACCAAACACCATTTCGACTAATCTATGGCCAAGAAGCAGTCGTCCCACTACACTTTCGACAAAAGACACCAGTAATAGCTAACATATTACACATTAATGTCGAGGAAGCAAAGAAGGACCGACTAATGCAACTAGCTAAGCTAGAAGAAGACCGACTTATGGCTATAAAACATCAAGAAATTCAAAAACAACAATAAAAAGCATGGCACAACCGGAACATTAAAAACAAGAACTTATCGGTTGGAGATCTTGCACTAATATATAACACTCAGGTGAAAGGCAAACCAAAGAAACTACACATAGAGTGGATGGGACCCTATATCGTTGAAGAAATCAATGCCAACGGATCAGTCCGACTGAGAAATTTACAAGGCACAATATTTCAGAAACTAGTAAACGGTGCCCGACTAAAATAGTATCAAACGTGAAAAATCAACCTAAAAAAAACCAGTTTCATAACTGTTAACAAAATCTATAAAAACCTAAAAAGAACAAAAAGAACCAAAAACCAGTAAGATCAAAATGACAGGAAACCTCGAAAGAAGTAGTAGAATACAATTCGACAAAGACAACAACCGACATTTTCACCATCGACATACCGCCCACCGACCATACAATCAACATCAACAAGAGGATCAAAAGGTCCAATCAATCTATCGTGACTACAATCAGATGGAGCGCAAAAACCAGAGCACATGAAATGAGCCTTCAATAGAGCGTCCTCTACCATCAAATCCACCATTAATACCTCCACAAACAAGATTGCCATTCGTTCCACCTATAAATACTACGTCAGACAAATATTTCATAACATTCTACAAAGAACTTGAGCAACAAAATTACCAGAACCCGAAGAGCAAAACCCCTGTTCAAAAAAACGACCCTATAGCTGAGAAAATGACACCAAAGAAGACCATAACCGTGACCGCCAAAGCAAAGGAGTTGGAATCTATTGTAACTCCATTGGTAAAGATATTGGAAAAATTAAAAAGGGCAAAAATAATGGAAAACTCATGGGCACGAATCTAGGAAGAGATTAAAAAATGGGCCGACGAAAACACGAAAATGGCAAAGGAAGGGCTGAAAGTAAACACTAGTACCATCATGAATTATATGAACACACCTCTCATGGTGAGTTTTGAAGGGGCAAAGGAAACTATTGCCAAATTCATCATTAGACGATACCACAATTGGAAGTTTTACTTCAACAAACCTGTGGAGATATCCGGTGAAACCATTTACAAACTCACTAGACTTTCTAACAAAGGAGAGCCTGTTCCTGTGGGGATAAAGGATGGTTTTGTTGAGAGATTAATAGGAACACCGACAAGAAATAATTCCAAAGGACTGATAATTGGGCAAATCAAAGCCACCACACCTAAAATGGTTGCAAAAATTGTTTCTATAAGTCTGACTGTCACGGGTCTAGGGTGCGATCTAAAAATCAACATGTTGGAAGACATATACAAGATAGCCGAAAAAGGGAAACTCTATTGTTGGGATCAATATGTAGCCGACATGGTCAAGTCCATTTGCAAAAAATTCCAGGAAACAGGCGCAATAATCATGTTTATGTCACTAATCATATGGATCGCGATGTACCACTTGTGTCCGGTCGGACATCCACAGTTCTAGGAACCGTGCAGATTTCATATGTGGCATTTTAAGTCATTTTCAATGGTTGGAAATCCATAGGAACTTGAAGAATCCAAAGTATTATTAGACAATTGGTTTCAAAATTTAGAAATCCAAACAGTCGGATTGAGGGTGCCTCAAAACATCCGAAGATGTTTGCCCCCGATAGCACACATTCAGCTCAAGCTCGACCATACTGCAGTCTGGTATATGCAAGGAGCTGCAGTGAACTCCAAAAACCTGGACTACTACCCAACAGTCGACAATATTTTTAAATAATTGAGTCGACAATCCAACACCAATATGTCCATACCAACATTGGCGAAGAAGACCAGCCAACCAATTGTCGAACCACAGACCGACTAAGAGAAAGAAGAAGACTATGAAGTTCACCTTCATATTAGTACTTTCACTTCAGTAGACAGCCCAACAGAAGAGAAAAATCCTCTTCAGATGGTCACAGTACCACAACCACAGCAAAACCTTACACTAAATGAACAACAGGAGGAGGAGGAGGGTGAACAGACGGACGAAGAAACACAATCCGACAGACCTGAGTATGCTACGACAAAGGAGAATCTAAAAAAATACCTTAGGAGATATCAACATCAAGGAAAAAGAAAGAGAGTCAAGCACAAGGAAAGGGGAGGTGCAAAATCATCCTTGCAGAGGAATCAAAAAATGAAGAAGAGTTACTTGCTAGCGTTGCCGACATTTTGGAGGACGCCTCAATAAACAAAGTATTTGTTGAGACACAATTCAAACACTTCATAGAATCAAAATTGAAACAAGGCAGAACTAAAAAGGTAATAGATGCTACCCCTCCTGAATTCGAACCTATTGACTTAGTTTACACCCCTCCACCCCCATCTCCAACTCAAATAATACAAGAAAATACACCAGCAACAACCAACATCATCTCATCCGAACTGTACCAAAGCGGAGTGTCAAAGACACTCAAAGAAAAAATTAATAAAGATGTCGACTTACATAAATTTAACAACACCCTCCCCCACCTTTTCCTAAAAGCTTAGCAAATAAGAACTACATATACACTTACCGAGCCGAGCTCAATATGACGAACCCTCACCCATCAACCTGTTCAACCACAACAAGTTTCGCCAGAACCAAGAGTTGTGGGAATCCTTAAATCCTCATTTCTTAGAAATCCTAACAATTCGTCCCAAGTTGTCGCATCATGAACTTCATCCTTCACACCATCCATTATAAATCATCCCCTTCCAGTTAATGAAGCAGACGAAAGAGATTTGGATATAAATAACCAAGTTGTCGCATTAGCAAATCAGTAATTCAATAAAATATTCAACTCTATGGAAATCGATAATCGTATCGACTTGCAACCAGAAGCCAAAGATCCCATGATGACAAGTGCCCTTCCGACCACTCCATTAACCCCATACCACTCACCATCGCCTTCACCACCACCATCCTCAGAGCCTCTTCCAAATCCATAGCCACCATCTTCACCACCAATAGATGTACAAACAACTACAAGCCCCATCCATGAAATACAACCGATAAACCCTACTATAACAAAAGTACAGCCAACTGAGAATCTACCGACTGCAGAACATCAGGCAAAGCAACAAATAGAGCAATAGCAGCTAGAAATAGTACCAGCAGGAGCAGTGGCGGCACATCACTATAAACATAAAAGTAAAATAAAGGAGAAAAAGAAAAAAGAACACCACCAGAAATAACAAGTACCGACCATTATCCACCTCCATCAGCTAGGATCGACTACTGCAGTTGACACACTAAAACTTAGGGATGGAGAATTGGACCAACTACTGGAAGCCCTTACTAAAGAGGCCACAATAAGGAGCTAGAGAAGACAAGAACAACTAAGCAAACTTAAAGCAAAACAAGTTGAATTCCTGACCAAATACAGGAATTTGACACAAACGGTTGTACCAGGAACAACAGATACTGACACCGACAAACCACTGGAAAGAGCATACCGGTTATTTGAAAGTGTCATGTCGAACCTTCGGGCACAACTACAGGCCAAGAAAGAGGACCAAAAAGAAGAAACTTATGTGCTACTCAGAAAATAGTACACTGCATTTTCAGAAGCACACAAGGTACTGCAAGAACATTTGGAGGATTCTGCCACCACAGAAGAAGTACTATGCAACTGGTATACTTACTATGGCCAGGTATTCCAGCAAGCTCGAGAGACTCTTGAACACATCAAGACATTAGAAAATCAACAAGGTCTAGAAGAAGCAATGAGGAGCACAGTACCAGATTAGATTGTATTGGAGACAGTGAAGCTCGAGAAACTGGAAAAACAAGCACACCATTGGATCAATCAATCAATCCCCATCATCGTCACACTGGACAAAATTTGTACACAAATGAAAAGATAACTTGACACAGCAGAAGAAAAAGCTCAATTTTTGTGCCCTGACATGATTAATATCACAGACCTCTCCATACAAGAAAAGATGTCGACATTGTCAAGCATTACAACCTTGACCATTGACATTAAGAATGCCCTTTGAAATTGGAAAGAATTACAGCACCAGCTAGCCATTACAGCAAAAGACATTGTGGAAATATGTGTACAGAAACGACCATTTATTCGACTGCATAGCCCATGAAGACAGAGCAATTGGAAGAAAATACTTCAGATAGGATATTTTTTTATTACCTCCCCTGTTTCTTTAGGACAAAGAAATATTTTGTTCCTGGGGGAGATCTTGGAGGAGCTAGTCGGTTCACTGACTAATTAGAGATTAGGTCGACCTCCATAAGTCATGTCGATTGATTGAACCGATAGGTAGTTATTCATAACTGTTTTGTAATCATATATAATAGGTCGTTGAGCCAAATACAAACTTGGTTCAGTTTGATGTATGTATGAACCCATATGTGTTTTGTGTAATATAAGTTGTTATTCAACCTACTATCCTTGTCTCTTGTCTCTGTTATGATTATATGATTCTTATGTGTATTATTGGTAACTTAGTGATTTGAGTGATTACAACCTTCACATTAGTAAAAATCCTCAAAGACTATGCTTAAGTTGGACATGTTAACTAGAGAAGAACTACAGGAGAAACCCAGCCTCAATATGTTCAGCTCTGGAGCATCAAGCTCTTCAGATAAAAAGTGTAAGCCTCGGATCTTCAAAGATCCCTTAACAGAAGAATAAAGAGAGAATTTTTTGAATTGCACCAATAAAAAGGAAGCAGACAAATATCTGGAACTTTCTTTGATCCAACAAATAAATGCCTCTCTGATGAAGATTCGGATCTTGGAAAGATGGGAAAAAAAAGCTTTTAAAGGCTTAGAAAATTCCCTGCACCAACTTCAGCAGCTTAATCATGTTTGGATTGATGCAGCTTATACAGATGGAAGAGAGTTGTTTTATGTGGACCTAGGACTAGGTTTTCTAACTTGGAATAGCTACAATCTCATCTTATAGTTCTACAGAGAACAAGGTGAGATAATAATTTGTGGATATCCTTCTACCATGGTGCAGTAGCAATGGTCTGGTTGGACAGAACTCTTCCTCGACAAATTCATTCCAAGAAAAGATTGGGTTCAAAGACGAGCCAATTTCATTTTACACCTTCAAGCAGACATGATCGTGGCACACCACAATCACATGTGGTTTAAATTTTAGCTATGACGTTTGGGAGGAACGTACTCTCCTCTTGAACCCCCTATTGTCACTCAGCAAAAATACAAAAGAATGGATAAAAATGGCCGCCTCTTAGATAATGAAATTCAGAGAAGAAGGATTCCTTTAAATTTTAAAGTTGAAACTATTTTTCAAGGAGAATTCTGTTGTATTCCTAATGAAACTATGCTATGATCCGATGTGGAACAATTTTTTCAAATTGCTTATTTTCGAATACCGAATTTAGTTCTGACAACGAATTTGATAGATTTGTTGGTTGTACATGTGGGGAAAACCCATGTATTTGTAATCATGACAAGGAATAATGGAAAGCATCGTGGGCCACAAACAATAGCTCCATTGTGTAAAAATATAGTGTGTTGTCAGTCCATAGATTCCTTGACATGGCTTGGGTGACTTACCCAACAAAAGGTGTGATTTGATCCACTTCCATGAGGCTCGAATCAAGTCTTTTACCTTTAGGTGTCAGTTTTGGGTCACCGGATAACAGGCTTAATTTGTATAAATAAGGTGCTCCTCTCCACATTTGGAACCGTGTTCATTTGAGTCTTGTGAGCTTTCTGCATTTTCGTCTTAAGTGTCGAGCGTTGTGTATTCTCTCCCTCTACACTTCGAGCGATCAATTGGGATCAAAAGCAGTGATCTCAAGTGTACTGAGTCTATAAAACTAGTAGTGTATGCTCTCCCTCTGTGCCCCGTGTGATCAGTTGGGATCAGAAACTCTAGTTAATTTTAAAAGTTGGAGTTTATGCTTGTGGTGATCTTTGCCCTCCAAAGATGAATAATTTGTATTTCAGTATGTAATTCAAGTTCTGATTCATATAGGTTGGGATTCCCAGAAGCTTGAAAGTAAGCTTCAGCCTCGCTGATGTCTAAAATCTCAACGGCCCCAATTTCCCATATATGAAGGAACTAGGCCTTCAGAACTACATCTTCTGAATTCACGTTTCGGTCTTGGAATCTTGGTAAGGATTGGTTCCTTAATATTGGTTGGAGACTACATAAGTCCTCTTTATTAACTTTATTAACTTGGGGACGTGATCCACATCCACATGAAGGGCATTTTTTTTAATTTAATTTTAAAATAATTTTGAAGTTTACCCCCTTATAGTGCCATGTAAGTAGCCACTCATAATTGCCACATTAGATGCGTGTAAACTAAGACAATGTCTTGTCATCGACATGCAAATTGAAGTACCCACCACTAACCGCATCACTTTCCTTGCAAATTGAGGTGCCATTTCAATGGACATATCATCTTTACCAAACCAACATTGCCACATCAACAATCTTTTCATCTACCATGGGAAATTCTCATAGTCTAATAGGTGTCACTTTTGAGGACCCCTTGTATTGGTAATTGCATGTGATTTTCAAACAAGCATATTGTTGTCATCCAAATCTCATTTGAGGTGGGTTTTTTTTCAAATATTTTTTTGTGATGTACGCATTGGTGTAGTCCATTTCTACAAATTTTAAAGTTTAGCTCTTTGTAATGAAGTTTATATAGAAATTGCTTAGTAATCCTAATTTTGTGAACTCCCAAGTGACATAGCTTCTGCATCAGGGCATTTTTTTAAAGTTCTTATTATTTAAATCCCTTTCTATTTGAGTATTCAATTTCTATTTTTAGTACAAAAATATTTTTAGTATTCCGTAAATATTCCAATATTGACAATACAAGTGAGATCTTACTTTCTTGTTCTAACTGCAGATCATGAGTACCTAGACGTAAGTGACTTTACTGGATTATCTTGGGGACATGATCTGCCCCCATTGGCGCATCTAAGGAATTCAAATGGAACAATAAAAGTGATTGACCACATGGATTGAGAGGGATGTCAATCTATAATGAGTTGCAATTTTTCCTGCAAGGGAACGAAACTCCAAATGCAGCTTGAAAAAAGATAGAAACTATGTTGGTTAAACACAATGAAATTTTAGGCCACTAGCTCGAAAATCAATTGATTTCTTTAAAGCCTAGAGATTTACCTAGCGTTAAGTATTTTTTTTATCAAATATTAAGACACGTCACCTTTTACTTAAAGAAAGTAATATAGACATGGGAAATGACCCGCTCATATATGTTAATCTTGTTAAGCTTGGACTTGCTTATTTAGTGCTTGTATCTATTTTCACTCCACTAGAGAATCCCTTAGATTTTTGTGATTCTCTTATTAGAGAGAAAGATAATCTCTTTATTAAAGAGAAATATAATCTCTTGCATCTTGGATTGATCAACACTGCAAGTACATCTAACAAATATTTAGTAGCACAACATGAGCAAGGCCCTAGACATAAAAAAAGAAACATCTTAGCAACAAAAAACAAAACAAGGGTTTCCAACAAGCATAGCCTTATTTTACTCTTAATGTCGAGAAGGACCCCGACATAGTGGCGAGAAAGAAGAAAAGAAGCGGGGTTAAAAACATCAACCGAGGATTTGGTTAGAGGTAATCAAGATTTTGTGTCCACTTCATGGGCTACAGGGGTCATGTAATTGACTATAAATATGTAATAGGTTGGGTAGAATAGGACTGATGATAGTTTTGAGAGGATTTGGGCAGAAGTGTGGTGTATGATTCTTGTTCTTGTTAATGAGTTCATGGATCAATGGTTGTGTTAGTATTGTGAAGGGGAGTGATTTTTTAGCTGAGAGCAATCAATTTACAGGTTATGTGCACAAATATAGAATGTATTAAAGGAAGGAAAGATAGATCCACATAATGTGTGCTTATATCTATCTAAAATGCTTGATGTAATAAGATCCATGAATACCATGCATTTCCATGGTTTTGTCTCGTTTTGGGTTTCCATGTAAAAATATATGGTGTCTTATGCATGCTTTTTGGTGTGATCATTATATAGAATTTATGATGGTGATAAATGGTTGTAATAGTAATCATCTATGTTTAAACAAAGTCACAATGTTACTGCAAAGTTAATGTATGCACTATGTTGTTTTTATAGTTTTATTGATGTATGTCGAAGTCTGGTTAATGGGTTATTTTGGAGAACAGTTTCCTATCCCCTATGCCACTATAGAAACATGGCTCCTATAGTACCCATAGGTACTTCGGGTGAGACTTCAATTGCTTGCAAGTGATGCCTAAATGGATAGTATCTTGGGGTTTTTTGGTTTATTGTAGTGAACCTAGGCCTGTCAAACTTTAAGCCAACAAATGGTTATGTTGTTGAGACCAATCTCTATGATCGAAGGGGATGTGGATTTGGGATCTAAATAAGTAAGAGATTATGGACCGGATAGAGAAGAAGCAATGATATTTTGTTGAAGAACAGAACAGGAATCTGCAGATCATCCTTTAAAAATGGTTAAAAGGTTATGTTTTTTCATATCTGCATGAAATCTTCTTTGTCAAGTTTCCTATTATATTATTAGAATGGTTGTTGAGGTTAGCTAAGCAAAAGAGAGACTTCCGGGGTGGTGAGCCAACGGTTTGGACTCTCAAGTTTATTCAAATACTTAAAGGTATCAATAATAAGATTTCTTGTGTTGTTGATTACTGGCTTGATAGTATATTTGTGGGTTATATTACAAAGTTTGCTATAGAAACTTTAAAGTCTTATAGTGCGACTGAAAGAGAGTTTTTCATAGGACCACAAGGTAGATATTTGGAATCTCTATACCTGTGGATTAAGATGTGATGTGAATGGAATCTGAAGAGTAAGCATATTTTCACTTTGGGAACTAGGTATTGATGAGGATAAGGCCAGAGAGTATGTTAGAGGAGAGTGAGTTAAAATGATAAGAAGAGAAGAAAGTGAGACCAATGAGTGTGGATTACTGCAAAGTGGAAGGAGATTTCACCATAGTAAGAGGAGAAAGATTGTGACAAGGAGGAAGAAGGTTCATAGTGTGACCAAAGGATGTGACTACAGTGTTGTACCACAATTCAGGGAAGAATCGTACAGTATATAGGAATAAGAGGAAGACTATCAACTCATATAATAAGAGGACCCAATTCATTCATCTCAGGTTGGACACTCTGAGATGTCCATGACCCCATATGTATCTCTTAAAATAGAGGTAAGAATTAATAGTTTGTTGTATTTTGTCGAAGAAAATAATAGTAGGAATTATCATAATACTGGTTCAATTAGTCCGAATAGTGCAAGTGTTGGTCCTAAACTTCGAAGTCAGCTGGTACCTCCGAGAAAGAAAATGGCAAAAGATTATATAAAACTACTAGTTTTTCATGGGAATGGATCAAAAGATCTAGAGCAACATCAGTTTCTTTGTGAATCCTTGTGGAATGTTAAACAAGTTTAGGATTATGTTGTGAAGACAACGCGATTGGTCACGAACTTCTAGGATCATGCATTGAAATGGTTTATGAAATTTTCTGGTGTACCAAAAGGAGTGTGATCGATGTCGTTGACAAAGATTAGAATTGCATTTGATAGCTGAGTTCAAAAGGACTAAGTCCAAGTCACAATGTATCACTGAGCTAAAAGAGATTAAGCAGCCACCAACTAAATCATTGTGGGACTTCAACCAATTATTCAAAGCTTCAGTGGGTCGAGTAAGTTTTTATATTCCTAATGCATAATATAAGGAGTAGTTTATAGATGCATTGTTACCACATATAAGGCTACCATCGATGCAACATAAGGTTGTGTCATAATATTAGGCTCTTGAATTGCTATGAAAATATAGGCATCCCCTATAGGAGAGACTGGAATAGGGATTGGTCAAATTCAAATGCAGTTATTGAATTTTTCACTTAAGATCCAAGATGTTAGGAAAGGGAAAGACAAACGAAAGGAAGTCTAGTGTATCAAGAGTAAGGCAGAAGGCCATCATAAAGATTAATGTTAATCATTTCAAGAGTATATGGCTACAAGGGCTCTTAATCCCTGTAATCATGGATCCATACCTTGGTGTGAGATAGACAGGACTATAGGACATCAACCAAAAGAATGCTACATGTTGCAAAATTATATAAATATTTCTAAAAACATGTATTGTAACTTTCGTAAGTTTGTAGACCATGATGAATCAAATTGTCAAGCTTACGACCTATTGTAGGAATGTACAATATATGCTTATAGAATGAAAGGAGAAGAACAAGATGAAGGAAGCGATGCACACTTCAATGGCCAAAGAGGAAGCTACAATCAAGGATGAGGAAAATTCAGAGAATGAGGAAGAGGGATCTTTGGTAGAGGAAGACGACAAGTAATTTGTTATAATTTTAGACAGCCAAGACACTTGGAAAGATATTTTCAGAACCCATGTTTGACATGCACATACTACAGTGTACTGGATCATACTATTGAGGATTGTCCCCCAGTTGATAGCAAAACGACAGGGAAAAGGAAATCAAAATTAGAATCAGAACCAAAATGTCCAAAATATATATGCAGAATGGCGAGAAGATCAACATACTATCACAGTAGTTACACATGGGGGAGTTGTGATGGGAGGTAATAGGATAACACAAGAAAAGCAGTGTGAATTGTGGCGTGAACCATGGATTAGGAAAGCAATTGGATTCCCACCAACGTTCAACCCTCAAAATAAAAAGGACATCTATGTCGAATACAGAAGAGAGTTTACTATGAAAAATTTAGGTGGATCATCATTTGCAACTCGTCCAGGGTCTGACATATTTCTAGTATATGGTATGCCTCCAATATATGATCATTCGTTTCTAAAAAGACCCCTTGGAAAGGCAGGTGCTATAAATAATTTCTTACATAGTTGTTTAGATCTATTAAAAGATGAAAAATCATTAAAAGAACTTTGCAGCTTGATTGATTAATATGACCAAGAAATGGTAGAGTTTGTGGAATAAAGGCCTGTAAACCAATTACAAAAGAGAGAGGACAGGTAGGGAATTGTGGCTTAGTGATCATATTGGGGATTATGACATTGATTTTATAATTTTGGATGTGGGTTCAGATGTAAATGTACTTACTAAGAAAACATGGGAAAATATGGGTAAGCCTAAGCTTGTATGGTTGATAGTCCAGCTAATATTAGCAAATCAATAGAAAGTAGTCCCATTTGGTAAGTTAGTAGGGTTACATATCGATGTGGATGGATTGCGAAGTTTTGTATATTTTGAAGTTATTGAAATAATAGATGACACTAACCTTCATCCAACATTACTTGGAATAGATTGGGCAATGGATAATCAGGCTATCGTCAACTTGAAAAAGAGACTGATGACATTTGAAAGGGGGGGAATCAAAGTTATTGTGCTCCTAGATCCTCTTGATGGTCAAAGATATGTTGAATTTGTTAAAGATGAAATCTATGCTCAAGAATTGGAAAATATTTACAAAATTATTTCAACAATGGATGACTATATCAATCCTTCAACATATGGTAATCTTAGTTGGTGCAATATCATCTCACATGCATCAGATTCAATTGAAGGATTGGAGAATTGGCAAAATAGGTTGCATGAAGTATCCATGAGGAGGTGTGCTCGCATCACCAAATCACTACACTAAATTGAGACAGAGGTATGCAATCCGCCTATGTATGATGGGTTAACAAATTTAGATTCTTTTATTTCCGAGTTTGAAATGCAAGTTCTAGAGCAACAAATGGTATTAGCTTTAGATTTAGCCCTGAAGGCTACCCCAGCAAGATTGTGGACTACTAATAAGATTAGTATAGAAGGTTGGTCGTAGTGTAAAAGGATGTTAGAAATGAGGTTTGGTGAAGAAACTGAGTATGTCAGGATCAAGTATAATGGGATCATTACTCCCACAAAACATTTAGTGGAATGTACTATGATTTGGAGGATTGTACCTAAGCAAGAGTGGGTACACATATTTATTCATACATTGGATACAATACTGAGAAACTGGTATACAAAGATGGAACTACGATGTGGAGCTGTAGATTGGGAACACATGATTATGAAATTCAAAGTAACTTTTAGCTTTGAGGATGAGAATCCAACAATGGATGCAACTCTAAAATTTACTAGTCATGAATTTTTTTAAGAAATACCTTTACCTAGATACAACATACCAGATTGGTTTGCAACATTTAAATAGGAAATAGAGTGTTATAATATTACTGGAGAACAAGAAATCGATGACCCAAGGGACCTGCATATACCAGAATCAGAGGGTAACTGTGACATAGGGGGACCTGAGTTAAAGTCCTCCAATTTTGTGAATCCCTTGAAGACTAGAAAAGTCAATATTGGTTCTGAAGGGAATCCTAAGTTTGCTAACATAGGGGATTATTGGGATGATAAGATTATTGGAAAAAATATTGATTTATTGCATAAGTATCAGGATTTGTTCCCTACAAAATTTTCAGAAATGAAGGGTATTGCTGGTGATTTAGGAGAAATGAAAATTCCACTTAATTCTAATGCAAAGCCTATTAAATAGTGACCCTACAGATTAAATCCTAGATATAAAGGGGAAGTGAAAGATGAAATTAATAGAATGTTGGTTGCAGGAATCCTTGAATATGTGGAGGAGTCGGAGTGGATTAGCCCAATGGTATTCCAAGATAAAAAGACAAAGGAAGTTAGGATTTGTGTTGACTTAAGAAAGTTGAATGATGCATGCTTACATTATCCATTTCCCAACCTGTTTATAGATAAGGTGTTAGAGAATGTTGGAGGACAGGAAGCATACCCATTTACTAATGGGTTTTTCGGTTATCATTAGATTAATATCGCCAAAGAAGATTGGCATAAGGCTACATTTGAAAAAGAGTTGGGTTGTTATCAATATACAGTGATTCCATTTGGGTTGAAGAATGCCCCTACTATTTTTTCTAGGGTAGTTGTCGCAACCTTCAAAGAATTTATTCATAAATTTTTGGAGGTATACTTTGACGATTTGACAATTTTTTGTTTGCTAAAGAATCATATTGAGAATTTAATATTGATGTTGGGTTGATGTAGACAATACCAAATTTCATTAAATCTACAGAAATATATCTTATGTGCCCCTTGTGGTATTTTACTAGGACATGTAGTATGGATGAAGGACCTTTTGATGGATCCTACAAAGATAGACATTATTGTAGAATTTCCACCACCTACATTAGTGCAACAACCGAGACAACGTTGGGACATACAAGTTATTACAAAAATTTCATTAAGGAGTATGCACATATTACTGCACCTATGTAGAAGTTGTTGAAGAAGGATATCAAATTTCAGTGGAATGAGGAATGCCAAAAGGGTTTAGACACATTGAAACACAAGATGGTAACTACACCAATCCTAGTCTTTCCAAATTGGAGGAAGGAATTTCATGTACATGTCATGCTAACAAGTTATACAACTTGATGAGAAACCAACATTGTTCTCCTTTTTTTGAAGGTCAATTTTAGTAATTGTTTTTACCTCCGTTTCAAAAAGTGTGTATACTGGTAGCACTATTTTTTCATTTTGAACCATTTTTTTACGATTTTGAATCTTTTTGGTCCTATATATTTTCAATTGTGGTTCACCTACCCCCCAGCGGGGATTTCTACGTCCACAAGAATAAGTCATAGGTGGGCCACCCAAAGGGGCCTCAACCCATTTTCTATGATTACAGAGCTAAACCGATGGGGACATCAAGTGAGACCCTTATATAG
>LPNX010658462.1:177224-207733 GCA_001517045.1 Pseudotsuga menziesii | reverse complement strand
TATATATATATATATATATATTGTTTAAAATGAGAAAATAAATTTTCAATCCATTTTTAACGAATTTTCATAGATTTTATGTGTAAAGGGGATACTATTTAACATTATTTTCCATAAACTGAAGATTCACATAAACTCAACAAAAAGTGTACCATATTTTTGTAAACAACTTTATTTTTGTAAGTCTGGATTTGTATTATCAATCAAAACAAAAAAATACATTCAAAGATACATACCAGACATAGTAGTGGGGTGGTCTAAAACTCACCACCCCAGCAAGTCAAAACTATAAGCATGTACTTTTTTTCCTTTAATGATTATGGCACAAAAACCCATACAGAAGATGGGGCCGAGTACTAGACGTCAAAACACTTATAAGTTTCATAGACAATATATACAGTATTCTAGAATTAAACTAAAAAAACAAAGTAACATAACTTAACAAGAAGACCATAAGTAGACAAACCAGGTTGCGGGTTCTTCAACAACACCAAACTTAGAGGTCAGGGTTTTCCTCAATGATAGGGAAACCCCCTTGAAAATATTCATCATTCGTATTTTTTGGTTGCTTAACAGGAAGAGGATAGGATTTGCAAACAGGTACCTCAACATCACGGACATGCTTGTTGCTCAGTTGTGTGATGCTGGAAGGTACTAGAAATGGTACAGTCAATGTGATAGGAGTTGTCGGGACCGAGCTTCTGTCCAAAGATTTCGTAGGTGCCACCAAAACGCTGCCACTACCCCCTTCATGATTACCTAATGTGCAGAGTCCCAATCCAAGGTGTTTCCACGTTGAAGTCTCATCCCTCTTATTGATTTGAGTATCAAGTTCAATCAGTTTAGTTTCATCATGAAGAACCAAACTGCGAGTGTAATTCCAGGAGCTAACCATTTCTTCCATTAAGGAGCCCATCATATTCTTGACAATCCAATAATGGTTGAGATGTTCGCCCCCAATACCTCTGGTCAAGTGTTATGTGATCAAACAGGATTCCCACTCATCTATCAGTGTGCGCACAGGCATGGAAACACCTGTGTCATACCCATCTTCCTGCCACATACTCGAGCCCCGTTGTGCGTGACCTCTGCCACGGTTACCCCAGCGAGGGGTGCCGCGTTGACAGGACATGGTGGAACAATGAATCAGCTTTTCATTGGATCTTGTACTAGCTCTCAACCTCTATATCGACTGATGGAGCAGACAAGAACTGGTGTGCCAAGGTAACCATGTGGATAGACCAATATCGAATTGGGAAAAGACACTGCAATTATCCTAAGATAGAGGATGAGGATGATTGTGCAGGTTAGATCTTGGTTGTGGAAAAGAACAACAGGGCAGACTAGAGTCGAACCGGGAGGAGTTGTGGTAATCCAAAGCCAAGCACAAGAACAGAAGATTAAGCCAAGATACTTCCCTCGCAAGAGCCTTAAGTCGGTCGGTAGAACGAGTAAACATAGAAGCCATTAAATAAGAGTTAAAGCTGCGATGACCCTTCCAATGCCCGACAAGACGTAGTAATAGATCTGTCATCCCTCAACGTGACTGATTTCCAATATTCAAACGGGGTGATTGAATGCCGAGACCCTCCTTCCACCCCAGCTAGCATGACCGCGTCCTCTCCTTCAGAGCGCATTAACCGTAGCCTGGGGGGTAACAAGGGCCCTTATTGCGAGGTGCCACCCTGTCATCCCATAGCTCGAGGCCATTAAAGCCTTCAACTGGACGCGTGGCACCTACATCCGAGTTTGTAAACAACATATTAGAAACATAATATTCATTCTTAAAATAAAATCATAAATTCTAAACAATATTAAAATATAATATTAAAATTTTGTCAAATTTAACATTTTCCTCGACGACGTGAAATTAATCAAAAATATTGTGTATATCAAAATCTTTATCAAATCGACATTTTCTAGAGCTTATCTCTCTTCTTGAATCTCAATGTGCTATGTTATGAAAAAGTACCCCTTATCAAATTCAAAAGATATAACCACTTTGAAACTCCTAAATCAAAATTTTACCCCTTATCAAATTCAAAAGATATAACCACTTTGAAACTCCTAAATCAAAATTTGATCAATTAATGATATATATAATTTAATTTTTATTTTTTAAATTACAATAAACTTTAAAAATCAAAACTAAATATGAAAAAAACAAATAAAAGAATATTATAAAACTAAAATACAAAATACCATATAAAATTATAATACACCATCCCTATATATATAACAAATAATACAAAAGCATGAAAAAGGAACAAATAATAATAATAAAACATAACAAAGTTACGTTGGGAGGAGGGTTTTAATGGGGGAGTTGGGAGGGCCTAAGGAAGCTTGATTCTAGCAATCTTTTAAGCATTGTTTTAAAGGGTTGCTCGAAATCGAGTCTCTATAAAGCCCTCTCAACTACGCGCTTAAAGCTTTCACAACTCCTTTTTCTTAAATCCTTCTCAACATAACATCTAGTCGTTTTTTTTCTTGTTTTTTTAATATTATTTGTTTTGTTTTGTTTTTTTATATTTTTATTTGATTGTTTCCTAATTTATTTAATAGTTTTGTTTTTAATTATCATATTTTTTATATTTGTATTTTTTTATATTTTTTTATATTTTAGTTTGGTTATTTATATTTAGTGATTTATATATATATATAATTATTTTTATTTTGTTATATAATTTTTTTTTAATGTATTTTATATTATATTTTTGTGTTTTTTTATTTTTATTTTTAAGAGTTTTGTTGTAACAATGTATGTTGTTAGGGTCATAATTTGAAACAAGCTCTAATTTTAATCCCCTAAATAAGGATGTTTCTGTAAGCATCTTTTTTTTATTGAGGGATTGATTTATGGTTTTGATTACAATCACATTGATCGGGGTTTCAAAAAGGTTGTATATTTGGCTTCGAAAAAAATGGTGCTGTCAGTAGCACTATTTTTCAAATCAAGGGTTGTTTTTGTTCTTTTTAATGCAAAATATGAGTTTTTATGGCTAGAGTTCTCGTTTTGAGTAAAAAGTTATTGTCAAGTTGTATAACTTCTTTGCTTCATCTGTAGCTTTAGATGCAGTTTTGGCACAACCAAGATCACCCCATTGCTTTTGCTAGTAGGGAGTTATCAACAACGAAAAGGAACTATACTACGACCGAAAGAGAAGGCTTAGCAATGGTTTATGCACTTCAAAAGTTTAGGCATTATTTATTGGGATCGCATTTTAAGATGTATACTGACCATTCTGCTTTAAGATACTTTGATAATAAGCCAGTGCTGGGGGGGAATATCAACATATGGTTGTTGTTATTTCAAGAGTATGATTTTGACATTGTAGTCAAATCAGGAAAGTTAAATGCAGGTTATAACCATTTGTCGAGGCTAGAGACAAGAGAAGAACCGACAAATTTAGAAGATGGCTTACCTAATGCACAGTTATGGTAAATAATTATTTCGAAGACATTATTTAATTTTTAAGTACAAGTGTGGCTCCTGAGAACTATACTCTAGCACAAAGAAATAGTTGGTTGTAAAAGCAGCAAATTATCAGTTTATAACACGACAATTGTATAAGTTGGGCCCAGATGAAGTTTTGAGAAGATGTGTGTTAGAACATAAAATACCTATGATACTAGCAAAAGCTCATGATGGTGTTGCAGGAGGACACTATGCAAGAAAGGCTACAACTAAGAAAGTACTGAGGAAAGGACTTTGGTGGCCTATCTTACACAAAGTTGTAAAGGAATATTGTAGGTCTTGTGATGTTTGTCAAAGAGTTGGAAAACCTTCAAGAAGGGATGAAATTCCCTTAGTACCTCAGGTAACTTTGCAAGCAATTGATAAATGGGTTGTTGACTTTATTGGACCAATTAACCCACCTACAAAGAGAACATGAGTTAGATACATAATAACTACGATGGATTACTTGACTCAGTGGGTTGAGGTTGAACCAATCAAGGATTGTAGCTCTACACCTATTGTGAGTTTCTTATTTGAAAATGTGGTCACTATGTTTGGTTGTCCTAGGATTCTAATGAGTGATCGGGGATCCCACTTCCTGAACATGACTATTAAAGCATTAACGAAAGAACTCTAGATCTAACATCAAAAGAGTACACAATACCATCCTTGAGAAAATGGAACTATCGAATCTTTCAATAAAATAATAGAGAATGCCTTGACCAAGATACACAATGTAAACCGCAATGATTGGGATTTGAGGATATCAATAGTGTTATGGGCATATAGGACCACTTACAAAGAGTTGACAAGTCAGACATCTTTTAGGTTGGTATATGGTGAGGAAGTTGTAATGCTTATGGAGTACAATGTGCCCAGTTTAAGGATCGGTATTTTCACAGAGATGATAGATATTGAAGAAATGGAGGAAAGGATATCACGGTTATTGAAGTTGGAGGAAGAGAGGTTTATTGCAAGTTTTCATAAATAAGTAGAGAAAGCAAGAGAAAAGGCATGGTATGATTAACATATCAAACAAAAGAATTGTTAGGTAGGAGTTATAGTCCTCCTCTATGATAGTAAGTTCTTGAAACATCCTAGTAAGTTTAGAATGCATTGGTAAGAACCATATGTGATCAAGTATGTATCAGAAGGGGGTGTTGTCTAGTTCCAAAAATTAAATGGGGAAGTCATGAATGGATCAGTTAATGGAATTCGAATGAAAAATATATATCGAACTTTCATTCATCAGGCATGAACAGAGTTGTGATGTCTGGGTGTTAAATGCAGCTGAAATGTGAACAATACATTAGGAAGAATCTACTTGTAGATAGGAGTAGGAGTAGGAAGATGTTGAAGTTAATTAGCAATGCATGTAGAAATGTAGGTATGTCTAAGCTTTAAATTTATTTTTTTTAAAGACAGAAAATAGTTTTTCAAATTTACGTGGCACATTAATGACAAAAAAGTGTAGGCCAATAAAATGAAGAACTGCATTAATTGTTGGTTGAGAACGAATTGTGTGAATGGTCTAAAGGTATTAGGGGAAATAAATGCAGGATCGTGGCACATCAAAATTGGAAAGAAATGAAGATCAAGTTCATTATGTGCCAAGTATTGTTGAGAATTGATTCAAAAGTAGAGCAAAAAACTATTGCATTGTAAGAGACTATGCCTAAAAATTCACTTCAACAAATCGTGAAAGAATTCATGGAATCAATCATCCCAATACAACAAGAAGAACCAGAGGTAGTATCAGGAGCAGCACATTAGGAGGGTTTCCTTCATAGGGAACATTATTTTGGATGGAGTCATGTTTTTCTTGCAGGGTGTTATGATGACTTCCATGTGACTCTTATGCATTGCATAGGAGAATATATATTGCACCTTAAATTCTTGAGGATCACTTGGGATCCTCGCATATGTACTTAGTCTTCATTAGGTGCATGGTATGATGTTGGAGCGGATGGAGCTATGCTTTGAGAGGATGATTCTCAACGTGTAGTTGGGGATTTCAAATATGAAAATTGATAGCACGCTTTCTATATTCATTCATGATTCTCCATGTGTTGAGAATTATGGGTGATATTGTTCTCTTAAAGATTGATGATGAGTCTATGTGATAGTTGGTTTGCAGGTGCATGCATTGGTGCATGTAGATATCACTTCCTTCATTTGAAGTATGTATGTATGGCCCATTGTGTATTCATATGTGATGGTGGAAGGCATTGATGATGTAATGGTATGTCCCTAAATTTTCTTCAATGCTTAAGGACAATCAAATTTGGGAGGCGAAGATTGTCATGTTCCCAATTTCGCCCTAAGGAAAACTAGCCAAGTTCACCTAGGAAGTATTCATAAAATTAAAATGGTGGCTAAAATAATTAAATTGCCTAAGTTAAATAATCCTAAGGTTCTGAAAATTTATTATTATGGGATAATTTGGACACATGATACCCCTAATTTGAATTTGCAAGCAAAAATGGTCAAAGAGGTAACTATGGAAGTAATTGGGAATTTCATGAGTAATTGGGTCAAAGGGTGCACAAGGAAATGGTAAATGAAGTTAGAGGGTGAATTTATGAAAGTCAAAAAGGTTAGAATGTGCCCTCATGAGGGTAACGGAGCAATAATTACTCAATTCATGTTTATGGGTGTTCCATGGTATTTACTAAAGGCAATTTTGGAACATGGTTTTCATTGGACCATGGAATTTCCCCATGGTATTGTAGACTTCTCAAAGATAAAAGGAGGCAAAGGCAAATGGAAAAATCATGCTTATGGATTTGTGTGTTGTGTGAGGAAAGATTTAGCTTCCTAAGTCTTGGGTGATTCTCCCCTTGATAACATTTTTGTGGTGTCCCCCTTCTACATCTAACTAACCAAGGCATTGGTGAAGTAGGCAGGAATATTCAGTTCCTTTCATTGTGCTTCAGTTAGATTATGCATATGTTATGCTCCAATACTAAAGTTGGAGATCATATTATCACACCCTTTACTGCTATTGGTCATACCATGAGATTAGTGTGCCCTTGTAAATTCCATACATCTACTACATATGTAATCATGTGTTCCTGGTGCTAAGGTTACGCACTCCCACTGTTTTCTTGCATGATTTTTGGTGGAGTAGTCCGTTAGTTGGACCATTGCTTTATGCGAGAGGATTTTATGGCTCATTGATCATTCTCTCTCTCTCTCTATTTTATGTATTCCTCTATGATGTTGCTATCATTTCTACTATGAGCATCCATTCTATTGTACATGATCCATTATTATCCATATAAAATAATAAATCTCCAGTTTTTCTCCAAGGTCTCTCTCTTTTGTTTCTAATGTCCAAAATAGTCATTTTGTAAGTCTCCTTCTATTTGGCTAATGAATGTATCTCCTTAAGTCTAATAAATTCTTGATTCTAATAATAAAAATGCTAGTATTCCCATATGGATATCCACCCTCATAAATCATGACCCTTAGCCTCTCTTGGAAAGTGCCAAAAGTATAGTAATTCCCCTTGGTCTCAAACACATTAAAAATATCACCCATTTTGGAATTTGAAGCAAAAACTAGACCTGTGCTAAAATACAAATCAGATTTTGTAAGATGCTTCAGGTATATAATACCTATGGGCATCCATAACAAGTGTAAAATCTAGAATTAGTTTTCCCTAGGTACCGTTTGAGTCGGGTTGAAAACTGCCTTCACAAGTTGTCCACAAAATCTGCCTGGTCTCCACTGTTTTAAGCATATATTGAGTTACCTAACTCCAAATATGATTTTGTAAGTTGCTACAGAATCCTAATACTCTTTACAGGATATCCCAAGTGGTTTTACATAGATTGTACCCCCCTAGATACCCCTTCCATTTGTTTCAAAATTGTTATCGTGTGCGATCCCAATCTTCCAATTCCCCTTAAAGTCCCTCTGAAACTCTCCCAAACCCATACAACTATGTAATTGTGATTTTGTAATATGCATACTATGGAGAAAAAAAAGTACAGAGTAAATGTCATTCCTAAGCTACCCCAATCCTTCCAAACTCAAGAAACCACTTTACCCTTGGCCATCGGGAAGTATCAAGTTGAAGGATTTAGTTTGCATGTGCTATTGTACCCATGTAGCATTGGAGTAGACGTCAGCAATATATGATTTCAAAACATAAATGGTCCCAGTACGTTATACAAAGTATTCTTGAGCTTGAGTAGCCCTTGTTTCCATCTTCACATTAGTGTCTCCCTTGCCCCTTTTGATTTGGTGTGCCTAGATTTCGATTTAGGTACATTACAATTGTATCAAAGCTTAGCCACTTTGACTAATTTTTTATTTGGTGTGCCTAGATTCCAATTTGGGTACATCATACTAGACTAGTTGCATTCCAAGCAAAACTAATGCAAGTGCTTCTCTCAATGCAAGATGCAGAAAGCAAATAAACATGCAACAATGCAAATATTTTTGTATTTTCAAAATAAATGGAGGAAAATGAAAAATGGAATAACTAAACTCTCAGCCCCTACAGGAAGTACAAGTACACAAGCCCAGCAAGACACTAAAAATCCATGACTCATGCACTAAAAGTAAAACAAAAGTGGAAAAAATATCAAGAACAACTTTCCTAAAAAACTAATAAAAAGGGAGTTTCCAGCCACTATATAAGAAGTCAATAGGCAATATAAGGGCCCTAGAAGACTCACTAACACTCACAACCAACCTAGAAATCACTCCAACCAATATACAAGGCAAAAATTGAAGTGTATGTGATTTTTCAAAGAACAGCAGCGTATGTACGTAACCTGCTAAGGGACAACCCACGTTTATACGTGACTATCAACACTGTCACCCACTTGTATAAACTAAAGGGGGAGAAAAGGCATGCTTAAATCCAAATCACTCAAGAAAATTGCCAATAGATGACTGTACAAATAAATGCAACATAGAGACTCAAAGAAATAGAGAGCAATTCAAAACAAATGCACCCAAAAACCCTAACCAAAAGGAGACTTCCCCAGTCGTGTCGCTAATTTTGTTACAGAGAAAATATTCATATGGCTTGGGGTGGACCACAACAGATAGGATGGGAGAAAAACAACGTGCAGGATCAGGGTGCCCCCAAGTTGCGGATAGAGTCTTATGACATTGTTGAGAATTTATGTTTGGACCCACAAAATTTTCTGGCGAGGCAGGTGCAGGTGGGATTATCTTCGATCCCAAATGAAACTCAGTCACATCTTATGCATGGGAAATAGGACATAGATCCAATAACGAAGCGGAATGGCTCTCGCTTCTCCATGGTTTGGATTTGACAAGACAGAATAATATTTCAAATATCATATTTTATGGAGACCCGAAGTAAGTCATCCAGAAAATGAGAATTGACTACAACTGTGACGTAGCCAAATGCATAAGAATCTACAATTGTATCTGTCGCCTCATATCAAATATTTAGGTTTCCTACTTCCACATCCTCGGAGGTAATAATACCATAGGAGATAAAATTTGCTAATCAAGGTGTAAAGAACAAATTGGGCATAGTTACAGTAAAAGGACACAATAATATATATAAATATGTCCCTTAGCAACCTTAGAAAATGTATGAGGGGGGGGAGGCTTGCTTGTCCCTCCCATCATTCTCCTTTCTAGCCACCTCTCCGACCACTGTTGGACAGTTTTCCTCCATATTGGACATGTGGCTCAAGCACCCATGTGATGGGCTTAAATGTGAAGACAGGACCCCTACTCCTTGACGTTATGAAGCGAATGCTCGCACGAGTCATGGAAGAGTGCATCGGGATGACTACGCTCCCTTTGAGCGTAGTTATGCATCGAGATTTTGAAGAGGAGTTCTGGAGGTCTCCCAGGTCCTGGTCTTTAGCAGAAGCTTAACATATAAGGATTTATTTTGTAGGTCTCTTCCATGGTGAGGAAACATGTAGTGGTCCTCTTGACACTCTGTCGGCTCTGTTTGCTCCCTCTGCTCCATCGGGTTCTTATATTTCTCAGCATTCTGTGGTGAATAATAGTGGGAATGCTAGTCTTAATGATATTCAGTCCACTTTGAAAGATGTTAAACTTCATCTGCATTGGATTTACAAGCTCCTAAGCACTGGTGTGAAAGAAAGCAGGGTAGCAGCGGTGGATGTGAAGTATTTGGATAACCAGATGGGATGTCACGAGTCTAGAATTGATGATAATGATCAATACCTACAAGAGCTCATGGGAACATAAGATTTTATCAAAGAAGAAGTGAATAAATTGACAAACATGAACCATTGCATCCATTTTCAGGAAACCCCATCTCAATACCATCCAATGGAAGAAACATCCGTAGTGCATCCGTACCATGGGACAAGAGGCAAGAAGAAGCAACAAGTTTAGCTAAGCTATGGTTTTTTTATGTATTTTTTCACCTTGTTAAATAGTCAGTTTGTTAGAATCTACCCTATGATGGGTATAAGTTATTTTAAAATGCATCAAAGAACTTTCCTAAATTTTGTAATTAGTATAGATAGCATGGTCTCTTCTTTTCAGAACAGTTTGATATGTTGGCTTCCCCTTTTGTAAGTATGGTTGTGCTCATCCTTTTCCATATATAAATAACTTCTCTGGTTTTTGTTAAAAAAACAAACAGGATGACACCAGAATTTAACTCTAATCCCAAATATGTCATATAAAATGGTAACAACAAAAGTAAATGCCCATACCTCAACCGAAAGTTCAAAGAGGTCTGTTGTTGAGCTTTCAATCCAATGCTTGAAACCTACAGCTTTTCCTCAACAAAAAATGTATCCAAGCAAATAATATATTCATGAAATGTTAGCACCTACTCTAGAATAATCCATTTAACATGCAATAAGAAAATATACCCATGGAAATAAATATAACATTTGCACATGAAATTGGAAGAGAAAAGAGTATTTCTATTAATTCAAAATAGATGTACAAAGTGACAACCTCTGTCAGTAACTCGTCAAAACCAAGTTCCTCCACTTAGCCTCCACCACTTCAATCCTCGATGCAAAGGCAATCTCACAAAGATAATGGAGAGCTTGGGAAATGAACATAAATGGTTCAATAAAAAAGGATAAAGGGATGAAGACTCAAGCCTATGGAAATGGGGCAAAATTTTGCTATAGTTTCCTTACTCTCAAATTTTCTCCTCCTCCTTCACAATGGCTCAATATATAGCCCTAAAATGGGAAATGGAGGGTTGAATTAGAGCATTTTCCAGCATATGGAAGGTGAAGGATCGTAACCACCATGACTTGGTATGAAAAATCTAAATATTTTTAATTTTGAGCACAAAAGCCGATGTATGTGGGCTGTAATGGTGCAACATGTGTATATGTGTGCCTCATAATTGTTCACCACCATGTATCTTCAAAAATGGATTTCTAATGGTTTCAATAAAGCATTAGAAATATCCTGAGTAAGGGGGATATAGTGAGTCTACATAGGGACAAGGGAAAGCCATCAAGGCATGATGCATAAGGTGTGGAAAAACATGTTATAACAAGGTGAAACTGTGAAGTTGTTATCGAACTTAATTTGTTGGGATTTCTTTAAATCATTCTCATATGTCATGAATTCGTGCAGTCTCAAATGTGTTCTATTTTTCTGCAATAGGACCATGAAAAACCATTTGATCAACAAATTTTCATCAATTTGGTATGATATTTGGCCGAGTAAATATTTAAACCTTTTATCATACTCTCGAACTGTTTCTCTCAACATTTGTGTGATTTCATTAATCTTTTTAGTGGCTAAATTCTTGTTGTCTTAAGTCTAAAAAATGCTAAAAAATTCTACTTTATGTATTCCTTTGTTCTTGTCTGATTTTCATTAAAGTTCGTGTACCAGGAGAGTGCTCTTTTGCGTAGGGCAGTAGAAAATTGTGTCATTTGTTAATTTTCAGCATTGACAGGGTTACCTTCCCACATGGTCTCTTAGACCAACTAGTCTCTCTGGGGATCCTCTCCCCCTTCATATATTGGGATGTGCACTTAATGATGAAAAGCCATATCAAAAAAGCTTTTGGTTATTATCTGGTAGGAGATTACCAGTTTTTAGGTGTACTTATTTCTGACGATTTTTATAACATTTTGATGGTCGACACCATTGGTAGAGAATGATAATTGATCAATGGTGGAAATATTCCCATTATGTAGAAAATTAATGATATGAAATATTGAAGATACTACAACCATCATTGCGTGGATCTAACTTCTCCCAAATAACATGTTATAATCAAGCGAATAATCAACCACCTCCACTTCTACCGTGACTGTTTCCCCCCCAACTCTATTGGAAGAGCCGAGATTATTCTGTGAGGCTTGAACAAATGGCCATCGAAATATTTCAACATTGTGGCAAGAGAAACTAGATCAGGTGACTTGATAGTCTTCCATCATGATCATTATTGAGGCACCCTCATCAATAACAATACGATGTAAAGTGGAATAGTAGATATCACCTGAATCTATAAAGTTGTGTGATGGGGTAAACGGGGCTTCTAATTTTCATAATCAAAATCCACAAGTTGACTATTCACAGTATCAAAGGCTCCTAATGTTGAGACAAGGTTCCTTAGTTGGGTTGGACAACTTTGTAGAGCCTCTAGAGTGTACATTGCATAAGGAGCTTGTGACAGATCTTCCACTTTTCTATAATTTTGGGCAGCACCTGTGTTAGGATTATACATGGCCTTCTTAAGAACACCTTTTGGAATTCTATGCATAGTGTCATTAGTTGGTTTCTCTACGTGTAATGGGGAGGCTACATCAGAGTCAAAAATTTCCTTTCCTTGGGTCCATACGTAGGTGTCTCATAAGATTCATTTATAGTCTGGACGTTAACATCTTGCTCACATATAAAAATATGACTTTGTCCAATACTACTCCCTTAAGAGGAGACACCTTGGTTGCACCCTTGCGAGGATCCAAGGTTGGGTTGGTCCATAGAAATCATATGTTGTTGCTGTTGAGGAAATGGATTAGTCAAGACAACAAGTTGGGAATAAACTTCCTATTGAGTTAAGAGTCTCTAAGCAATTTCCATCTTAGGGAACTTATAGGTTAAATGATCTTCGTTGCATAATAAGCTAGGGAATTTCGTCTTAACCTATTTGGCCCCACCAACATTATTATTGTTGTTATTCGCGTTGTTATTACCCTTGTTCCTAGTTTTCTAATTATTATTACTTTTCCCTCCAGGCTGCAGGTTTCACTTAGAATCAATTGTTTGAACTGTCAAAACATCCACTAGAGGGTTGGAACTTGGGTTCTATGTGTTGTTCAATGCATCTTCCAGTGAATTTGGACCAACAAAGTGTGTACCCTAGCTAGCTACAACACTAACTGTTGAACCAATAATATCATTGGCATGTGTGTAATGTCCCAAATTTTTCATTGGGTCACAATGGACAAATCACATTTTCCATATTCATGAAAGTTGTCAAATGGATACTAAAAGTCAAATAATTTCCTAAGTTGGGGGTGGAAGCTTTGAGATTTGGAAGAAGGGGGATAATAAATGATATTTAGACATTAGAAGGGGATAAATATTTAATAATGTATCTTAATAAATAAATACAAGAGAAAATGGAAGTGGCAATGGAGCATGAAGACACATGGAGACTATGGGGCCCACACTAGCTAGAATTCCTATGTTAAATGGTATCTTTCTCTTGAAAATTTGAATATATGGGAAGCCTAATGTTTTTGGATGGATTATGAGGTTAATATAATTGTCCATATATTTCATAGGTCGAATTTGGGATGGATTGTAACTTACATGGGAGAGGAAGAGCCAAATGGGAGTTTCATGGACACTTGGCTAGATTCCCCTTACATTTATGGCATCTATGACACCAATGATGGAGATTCTATGACAGTTATGACACAATTCAGATCTGAAGGCTGAAATACTGACATACTAACATGTCAGGACTTAATATAGCATCTTAGAGGTCAAATTTGGGAGTTGGAGAAGGCCAAGAGGCTCCTACTCAAATTTGGGAGAAGAGGGAAGGTGAAGAGAGAGGCCACATGGCATAGCATGAGCAGCCACACCAATTCGACTTGGCTTTGGTTTATGGATGGATTTGGAACCTTAGAAGACTAATAATTTTTATAAAATATAGGTATCATCTATGAGAAGAAGCTTTTTCTCATTTGTGAAATTGTTATTTGTGAATTGCGAGAGCTAGTGGATGACTAGTTTTCTTGCTTAAGCCAATTTCGAGGGTGAAAGATTCCCGTCCTAGTTGGTGTTTGGAAAGGCCACTCAGGTATTTCATGGAGATTTAATGGAGTCTTATTTTTAGGTTTAATATACAGGAAACCATGTGGATTCTTCTATGGCACCACTCTCTCTCAACTATTTCCAGTTTTCACACAATATTCATGCCAATGGAGGGATTGCGCTTTGGGTGAGATATTGATCTATTTGGGGAAGATTATAATATCAATTATATTATGTTATGATGTATATGCTATGTATTTCATGTTCATAATACTCTCAGGTCGAAATACCCAAAATAATTCATGTAAAAATGTTGAACAATGAAGAAATAGTATCATTTCCCCACTATCTTGTTGTGAACCATTGTAATGCTGATGATTTCGAATTGGGAGAGCCTTTCATTGTTAATTTATGATTATAAGAAGTTAAATATTCTATTTTAATAATTATCATAAATTTTCAAGTCTAAATTCCCAAGAATTGTATGTCAAGATGACTTTTAATGAGCAAGCAATGACCATTTCCACTCCATTTTGATATATGCCATGGTAATGCTTATTATTTCGAAGGGAGGAATGTATATATGATAAATGTATGATTAATGGAATATAATTAATTTTTATTTCAAGTATTTTGTTCATTAATTAAGCATTGGAAGCCATTTTACTCATTTTTATTGCATTGGGAGAAGATTTGGTGCATTTTCCCCAAGGGTCAAAATTGTGACTTGGGAGTTGTTTTGGAAAGATTCATAACAGCCTGTATAAACTGAACCATGATGCATATGAGACTTTTAAAAGGTACCTTACACATACCCATCCTCTTTTCATAAATTCAAGTGACTTTGGAATCATTTGTGAATCCATTTCCGGCAATTACCCAGGGGGAATTGGAGCCCCAATTTGCTAGTAAAGACTCCTACTTTGAACAGAACATTAAACAAGTTTTTTGAAGTAATTGGGAGGTAAAAAAACACACATGAGCATGACATTTAATTTATATTATCATTCATGTACCTTCAGAGAAAATTTGGAAGCATTTGGGTCAATTTGGAGGTCTAGACATCAAAACTAGTCGAGAGCCAAAATTGTGAAAAAATTGAAAAATTGGTCATTTAGTAAAATTTCAAAAAGGGACATTACAATGTGGTCCAAGAACTAGTTTGGTTGGATCTACCTCCACTCAAGGATAATTAGTTAAGATTTATTAAATCATCCTAAATTGAGAGTAAACTAAGTCTAGTTGTTGGGATTTGATAATAGCATGTTCTTGGTTTGCACCCTAGAAAGAGCCAAATATCTCGCAATACATTGATGCAAAGGCTTAATGAACCAATTGGTTAAAAAATCGTCAGTAATATGAGCCTTAATGAGAGTATGTCTCCTCTGTCATTCATGAATGTGTTCAAAGATATGAGTGGACTTGTCCTAGCAAAAGGAAGTCAACAATTCGGTTCCAGTTTCATAATGAACTAGAAGTTGAAAGTGATTAAGGAAAGTCCTTACAACAACATTAAATGTTTAGAAAGAGGTGTTTTGTATCTCAATATACCATTTTGTTGATATACATGTTAATGTTCATTGGAAAATCCATAACCTAATGGAATCATCCATCAGAGAGTTTGATGAACACCAAAGATGAAAACTTATCACATGGTTCGTCGAATCTTCTTTTGGTTTTCTTTCAAATTTAAGAATAACAAAAGGTAACTTGGTAGGGATCGATGGCCAACTAGGATTACGCAAGACCGAATAGTTGGTTAACTTAGTCAAATCAGGTAGAGTCAAAATGGCCAAAAAATGTAACTTCATTTGAGCCATTGAGTTCCAAGATCCAAGAGCATTAGAAACCTACTAATTCATATTGACATTTTGTTTACCTAGAATGTATGGAGTTCTAAGATTGGTGAAAAGTGAATTATACTGACTGAAATGATTCCCAAACTATTTTTGTGCGATAGGTTGAGTAAATCCTCCAAAAGTACCTAACATCCCTCTGAGAGGTTGGCTACCAATTAAAGTATTAACGATTATTGGGTTCACCATACCTAAACTTCCTAAACAAAAAAAAAAAAGTATGTTCCCAAATGCAACATTCTACCCCAAGGGAAATCCAACACTAATTCCACCTAGAGAAAATGTACCACTAAGTGGAATGTTAGATGCCAAGGGGGTAATAGTGCACATGCCTCCCAATGGCTGAAAAGGAAATCTAAACTGAGGTAGGATGGAACCAACAACAGTTCTAGAAACTGAGGATGGGTTAGGAATGGACAATTCTCTAATGAAATGTGGGTAAGTATGTAGAGGCACTAATGAACCACTACCTAAAGCAGCATTAAAAGTAAATGCACGAGGAATAGGAGTAGGAATGGATTGGACAATGGGAATTGACATCCCAAAAGAAAAGGGATTTGTATTTTGCAGAGCATAAGAAATTCCTCTAGTTAGAATCATCAAAGATGCAACCTACATTAGATTATGCATTAACATTAAATCATCCTAAAGGAATGGTATTAATTGGGGTAGTTACCTTCCCAGTACTAGAAAACTCACTGATGTTTTCCATATAAGCCCACTGAAATGATGGATTACTTGGACCAGGAATGTCAAATTCAATTCCTTGGCTAGAAATCAGATTTTGTGTTGGGTTTAAAAAGCATGAACAATTATTGATATCCTCAATAGAGGGAATATCTAAGATCTATTTTTACTGATAAGAAACAACTAGGGGATATTTATCTGACTAACCCTCAACGTCACTAAAATTTCCTCCTTTAGATAAGGATCCAGACTCAACAGACCTAGTCATTTATTCTATAGTTTCTTGTTCAACAAGATGTTCCTGGTTTTCTTCCTCTACGCCTGGGGAGGTGGATTATTATAATCAATTATTTTCCTAGGCTCAATGACTTCTCTATGTTCAGGAGAGTGTCCTTGAATTCTTTTCCTAGGCTCAAATGCTATAACAAAAGCATATATAATGTCAACCATGAGATCATTATTTTAATATTTTTTTAATACAAAACTCAGAACTTACAAATTAAATCGTTAGAATATTACAGTTCTATGTTCTATGCATTAATTTTAATGCAAAAAAGACAAGGGTTTCAAGTTTGTTTCAAAAGGAAAGTCATGGGAGGACTACCATACAACTTGAAGAACTATGTTAGCATTCATGGTGACTATCCATAATGGATAAATTGGGTTTCAACTGCAAACTTAGAACTTATGAATTCTATGGTCAAAATATTAAGGTTCTTTGTTCTTTGCATAATCTCAAATGTAAATTGTTGTGGGTTATGTTTTTAAATTTAAAGTCCTAGCATGACTACCATACAAATTGAAGAAATGCATTTGGTTTCAATCTTAAACCTAGAACCTCAAGCAAGGGTTTAAACTTTGAAGTTGATTCGTGTATCTAGAAGTTGACATGGTAAAACCTTAGAGTTTATAAATTTCATGCATAGGATGATGATGTTTTATTTGAATTTCTAGTCATATAAAATAATTGTCCACGAGTCATGAGGACTATTGTATATGACTCATAATGTCTCTTGGAATTTGTTTGCTACAAGAATATGATTTGGTGCATAAGTGATATGTTGAAAATGTGGTTAGTTGCAATTCACACAATCAAGGAAATATGCCTGCAGTCAGTCATGAAGATGCCCACACTCAGTAATGAAGGTGCCCACAGTCAGTGTAAAATGCTCGCCATGGGGTCAATATGCCTGCAGTCATAGTTTAATTACTTGCTATCACCTTCTTTGGAGCTTGATGTTTTCCCTTTAATGAGAATATATGTTTCATCCATTATTGAGATTTGCCCATAAATTCTACAGTAACGTTCTTTTGGACTAATAATATTTGTTAATGTTTAAAGTGCCTGACAAATAAGAATTCTATGGTTGAAGACTTGTTTAAAAAATAACAGTGATTGCTCATATGATGTATTGTAAATACTGGGCAGTTTGGAAAGATGTTGTAACTGTTAATATTCTCATAATTTACGTCAACATATGAGTTTCACAAATGATATATTTCAATTATGGTACATCTAGGAAAACTACGAATTTGATATGATTGGACAAGTTTCACAAAAAGGGCTATTTGTATTAGATAAACCCTTTACTTTTCGAATATTGATTCATATGGGATATGAGCCATTCTTAGGGTCTGAAAGGAATATAGATTGCATCTTGTTTTGATATATGATATTGAGAATGTTTTGTCTATGTTGAATTATATATGGCTTATGACTTAGTACGGACATGTTTGGCGAAAGACTTGATATAAAAATGACTTTCTCTCTATATATTAGCAATATTCCTGGGTGATGAAATAAGTTGGCATGAATTTGATATGCATGAGACTAGTGACCAGACATTCATGGGTTGTTCTCATGGAGCTTTATGATGAGATATTGATATTCTAATTGATATCAATGGACATAATTTCATTCAATTTGATTTTTTGTTTTTGCAAACTCACGAAGCAAATACAAAGTGTTAGTGGCAGTCATAAATAATGGATTTAAAGTTGATTGTACTGATTTTTCAGATCGTTTGCAAATACTATTTGAAAATACTTATCCATAGTTGATATTTGATGTTGTGTTAATTGGATGTTGTTTGGAAATGTCAATTTTATATTTGAACATGTGTTATCCTTGTTCCCCTCATCAATTTTCACATGGTCCATTCATTTACCCAAATATACCTTGTCCCATGCTCAAAAGAGTAACAGCTTGAAAAATTATGTTGATGAATAGTTTAGAGGAATGGAAGATTGAAGCATGTTTTAAATTATTTTCCCTCCCTATTTCCCTCAAGTATCTACATGCATGATTGTAGTTTTGAATAGAGCCATTAATAAATTATTTAAAATGCAAATTGATTTGATAAGTTTACTTACTTTTTGAAAATGTATTGATCTCATTTTTATTATCATATAGATCAGCTTCTTCAGTATAGGAGGTAACTTAGGAAATTGGGGAAGAGGCCAACAACCAAGTTGGAAAGGGAGAAGAAATAAGAGGCTAATATTTTCAATTCATTTTAACGCAGATTCTGAGGAATTCAATCAATTCCTCCATACTGGTTTTTTAAAATTAGCTGGTTAAGGCCAATTTCCACCTGCTAGGCCATATGTCAAAATACATGTATAGTATTGTCCAAGTATGGTTGGCATACTTGTACCACCACATGTGTTAATGCATCCAGAACCACAAAATAATGACGATTGGAATGAGATTATTCCAAATCGTCCATTTAGTGTTAAGGGATGGCCTCTCCCTTATTGCATTTGCCTCCTCCTCCACCTCTTGAGCAACATGATCAACAAATTGTCTCAATAGCCTCTAAATACCAACCATTGTATCCCAATGATGAGATAAAAGTATCTCTCAATAAATGAGTGTCAAGCAAAAAGAAGTGGTTTGCCCTTCTTATAATATCCAGTTCATTAGAAGCCTCATCCCACTCGATTACCTCACATCCTGCTGTGCCATAAATCAATGTTGAAGCAAGGAATATCACCTTGGGTAATGTGCAATTAGCTTAGTTGGAAAACAGAAGGGAATTGCATGCTAAGTCAAGAGGAAAGTCAAGTAAGAAAGACACTCCTCAAGGGAATAAATAGGGAGAGACTACCTCTCACAGGAAAAGTTGGATTTTTTTTATTTAGTGTAATGTTTTGTTATTTGAATGTATTCTAACTGATGGCCATATTTTGACAATATTTAAGATATTAGACTTATGAGCATGGTTTGGTATATTTTGATACATTTGGGAAAATGGGAGGGTTGTTATGAAAGATTACTTTTACTTTATTTTTATGAGTTATGATGATTATTTGGCATATCACATGTTTGGTTATCTGGAGGGACAAGGGGACTATTAAAAGTAAATGGAAATTATAATGGGCTCACACATATTATTTATCGTACTACCTTTATCATATTTAAATAAACTTGCCTTAATTAACTAAAGTGTCCTAAGTAAAAGGTAGTTCCAACTACCTCAACTTCTTTTCCAATAATAAAAGGGAGGCACAAGAAGGATGATGGCATAAGAGAATAGAGGGGAACTCTGATAAAGTTTTTCTATTGTGTTGAGAGTGAGGTATTATCATTCTTTCATTAATTTCTAAATTACTTTAGGGATGAAATCTTCTTGTTTATAGTAGGATTATGTTGAAGGTGGAAAAAAAAGGATCAAATAACATCATATGTTCTTATGCCTATAAGGTTAATCACTTGTTTTGGTAGATTGTTCAATTAAATTAGAATTATGAATTAATTTTCAATGCTAATATAGATTGTTTTTATAGATTCAAGGTTGTGACATATTTAATGCATGAATAGTCCAACAAGTCTGTCTTAATTTTTCTCATTATAAGCACCATAAATATCTATGTGATGTATCATCCCGCCTCAGATTTTTAGGTATTATTTTGATCCCTACCCTCGCAAGGGTTTGAAAGGAAATATTCCAGTTGTAACTTGGAACTATATTAAAAAAAAATTATGTTGATTTTGTCTTACTTTGCGTCTGATTTTGAATATGATATCAAATATTTTCTTTCTTTTCAAATTGTTATATATAATTTGTATAAAGTTTGTTTATAATCAATATATAATTCCTTTTGTTTTGCTTAAAATTCATTTTATTTTTGAAAAGAGAAAGTGTCAGACACAGACACTTATTGTTTAGGGTTGATTGATAATTTTTAGTAATGCTACAAATCTAGGGTAATAATCTTTCCTATCTTGCCTTAGCCTAACAAGATTCGAAAAATATTGGTATAAGGACCTTCATTCATTTTCATCAACAAAACCCATTGGCCCTCAAGTCCTATAGAGGAGGGATTTCAGAGGAAAGTTGGAGTAGACATCCATTGTGGAGCATGACTTCAAGGATGCCATGAAATTCCCATCTTTACATCCAGCATACTACACACATTAAGTCTAATTGAGTAATAGGAAGAGGAGGAAAAACATGGTTGATGAAGTCTATCCACTCCAAATATCATCACTTCTCAACGTGCTATGAGTATGACCTTTAAGTTATCAACATCAATACAACATTATATCATATTCTTATTGAATGTAGTGCATTAGGTGAAGTTGTAGTAAGATAATCCATACCTATTCTTAGTAGATCATGTAAGAGACATCATAGGTTTTTGTGGAAGGGTTGGAGGTCAACGCAACATTTCAACAACACAAGAGGACCAATAATATTGGAGAATAAGATCTATACATGTCCCACATAACTCATCAAGGCCACAATGAGGCTAGCATAGCCTCCATCAAAATATTTCCAATGGAGATCATGACCAAGAATATTTCTTGTTTCGTGTCAAGAAAACAAAAGAAGTGATAATGTGACCTAGACATTCTCTTAATAATAGAGGCGTACTCAAAAGGATGGCATTTGAATTAGTGCCAATTATCCTTAAACAAATCCATTGAAGTCGCTATTTAGGCTCATAAGGAGAATACAACATTTAAATATGGATATTTTCTACTAGCCTTTGTCATGTTTAATTGGGAATTGCCATAAGAACATTAACTTCTTCAACTAGAGAAAGGGTTGTTCTCAATAACATTTGTGCAACTAATGAGACAAGGCACCAATCGACCTAACATGACCAAGAATAAGAAAAGACAACTTAAAGTTTAGTGGATGATGCACTAGAGGAGGTAAGCAACCTAAGCTGGGAAAAGCATGCAATGGAAGATACAATTAAGGAAATATGGGTTTGGTTCCTCCATATGTGTTCAACCATCATAGAAGAGGATGTGAATCTTAGAGACCTAACACTAGAAACTCCCATAGTCGAATTCACATGTAAAATGTAGTAGGTGGTCACGCAAATAAAGAAGCAGACACATAATCTCAATGAAACATGGGATAGTTAAAAATCAACAAAACAAACAAAATATGCCCTAGATCCATCAAATTTTGGATCCTACAATGAGATTAATCAAGCAATCGAAGGAAAGGATTCCAGTGGCAACCCACCAATGTAAGGAAATTTTTTATCGGAAAACATAACTAATATTTGTCAAAAAGAGGGTCCAACCATCAAAGGTGATCTCGGAGCGGATCAATAGTTTGCAACAAGAAGCAAAAATATTACATAACCCTCTGGCCAAAGAAAAAAACCTTAAGGAGATAGAGAGCATCTATTGTGAGTTGGAACAAGTCTTTCAATAGACAATGTAGGCCTAGTCACAACTAGGAAACTTTGGTCAATAGTGCTACGACATTATAGTGCATTATAATAACTGCAACACTCTAGATAAATCGAATAGTCATCAGTATGGGAAACGTGTCCATTGACACCAGATCAAAACTAAGAAAATGTATAAATAAAAAGGAGTCTGTATTGCATGTTATTTTTTCTCTCAATGTTTCAATCCTTCCTAGGGATCACCATTAGTATACTAGTGTGGTCAATAGGAAAGAAACTAGTGTTACCTCATAAATATCAATTAAGGTGACATAGATGATGATCATTGTTCACGTTGACCCACATTTATGATTTGCTAGTTTTCGTAAAAGGGATTCCAAGCTTCACTAAACCTTGTGCCTTTTTCTCTGTTAACAATATCAGGGTGCATTTTCATCTCTACTTTTCCACAAATCTTTCTCTAGGTGTAATGTTTCATCTTGACAACCATTTTTGTGTTCTCAAGGAAAATTTGGTTGTTTTTGTTGCAAGCATGCTCAATGAGGGTTCATTTTTTTAAATATTTCATATCCAAGATCAACGATATGCTCTTTTAATGTGGCTTCCAATGATCTCCATGTTTCTTCGATGTATACTTTACCACACGAACATGGGATGCAATAGACTCCTTTGTGAGAGAATTCCATTAGTGCATCTTTAATTGAGTCCATAAATGTGTTTGGAGGAGTAAATGTAACTTTGATGTTTCTTCTTCATAAGATTTTGACCTTTGTCAATGGTTCCTTTTATTTATGGAAGATAAACTTTACATAAATATTCATCCTCAAGTTTTATGGTACATGGTATTCTTGCTTTTTCAACCACTTTGTTGAAGTTATTTACATTATAACCATCTTTTTGAATACTTATGATAAATGTCCCATATTTGCTTCCATGTGCTCTTTGTTGGAAATATCGTTGACCCCGGTTACCAATGTATTTATTACATCAAGTTTTACAAAAAGAATATGGTGAGATCTTGCAATGTATGTACCTATTAAGTGTGGCACCTTTTCCTGTAGACTTGGTGAGATAATGATCCATATTATTTTGTTGATATTAATACATCCAAGAAAGGTATGCTCTTTTTATTTTCCATCTCGATTGTGAACTTTATGCTTTCATTTTGATTGTTGAATCTATCAAAGAATAGTTGTAAGTTCCAAATGTTTGCTAAGCAATTTTCAATCATTCATTTCAAAATCATTATGGAAAATCCTATAAAATTGAAACCTACTTGAAGATTAGTCCATTGATAGGAAAAATATGGACCAGGGATGATTTTAAGGAACCATACTTATTAAAAAATGTACAAATGTTGGCGAATATTACCAATTCTTACAAAGCCAACTATAAAATGATTGCCAATATTTTTCAAAAAATATTTTAATTTACTAGGATTTTATATCATTTATATAATAATTTGGTGACTTTTAGGGTGAAAAAATTTTACCCCATCAAAATTGGGCGAAACAGGGCTTCAAAAAATGCAAAATGGCGAACCTTTTTGGGGAGAAAAACATGGAAAAATAGCCCACTAGGCTAAAATTCGCCCCTAAAATTATCCTTGATATGGACGTAGCAACCTGATCTAATCCCATTCCACCCCATTAAAGGAATTTAGAAAATGTATACATATTTAACTTCATCCCATGTGATATGCTATATAACTCTAAAGTTTTCTTTAGTTTGTTTGCATATATCCAAGAACCATCACAATACGATAACACACCATCCATGAAAGCAGATGGGTCAAATCAACAGATCTTCCTAATATGACACCTTTTAGTGTCATAGTCCTTCTTGCCTCCATTATTGTCTTACTAAAGGGTAGTGGGAGCATAGGGAATCTCTCCCTTAGTCCTTTGAGTGTTTGAAAAACTAGATGTTGAGCCATGAATTAGTATCGCAAACAATATTGAGGATGGGCACACCATAATTCATTTCACCAATTCACCATAGGAACTTAAACTAATGTGGATAAACATTAATATCAAGTACATTAATGTTTCTATGTCACAAGCCTTGGAGAGCTCCAAATTCATGAACAAAGTTGATCATTTATTAGGTTTAATAGAGTACAACTCTTCATGCATTTGTCTTCCATGAAAATATCCACATTGTTAATTGTAAGTCGTATAAAAAACATCTTATTAACCCTTAAAGCTATAGTTTTGTCTGTTATGTTGTAAATATAGTTGCATAAGAATATGGGAATTATCTCGTTGAATGAAACTAGATTGTCTCTCTTAGGGATTAGAGCAAGAAAGGTTTAGTTGAATGCTCCTAGTTCCTTCCCTATACAACTTTATTCCTCGACAACCCTTATCAAATCTTCCTCTTTAAAATCATAAAACCTCGAGAATATTTCCACAATCCAACCATTTGACCCCATTCTTTTATCCTTTTGAGATGAGTCAAGGACCATTAAATTAGTCCTTAGATATTTGCTCCATTAACCTTTCATTTTCTTCCTCGTTGACAAAGTTTGGAAAAAAAATGGTCATCTTGACAATTTCCACTACATTGACTTTGTCTCCTTTCTTGGAAAACCCCTCTAAATGAGATAACCCTAATTCAACAATATCAATAAAATTTATAGATGTTTAACCATCCTTTGTATAGATACCATATAGTTTTAATGTTTTTTCTATGATTAGCATAATTACGGAAGTATTTAGTATTTTCATCTCCCTTAGACAACCAAAAAGCCTTGCACTTTAGTCTCCTTAACGCCTCCTTTTATGATAGTAACTTAATTTTGGATTGTTCAAAGGCCTTAAACCTTGCTCCTACAACCTCGTCATTAAATCCTTATACATCTTGCTCATATACTTCAGAAAATTTATTTTCAATTGTGGTTAAGGCTTGCTCAAGATGCCTACACTTAATGTGTGCCTATGACAACATGGCGTTCTCTACTTGCCAAAGATTAACAACAGATTGAAGACTAATCGAGTCCCTCAAGGAAGCATCATAATATTCCATGTACAGTTTAATTTAAGTGGCCTTGGAGTTTTATAATATCCTTTTACAATCTGGTGTATAATTAAAAGATGATCCAATTTCCCACCAACCTTCACAAAGACCTAACTCTTCCGTGGCCATTCATGATGAATTATGCCACCAAAAATCTATCCAGTCTTCTCACCACTCTTGCATCCCCATGTTATCGTATTCCTACATATAGGGACCAATTTGGTAGGTTCCACTTTCACCAACCCAACCTCCTCAATCTTATTCAAAAATAAAATTTCCAAGGGATTTTCTTCGGTTCAACTCCCCCACATCTATGCTCTTTTGATGGTGAAATTTAAATAACCTCCTAGAATAAATTTCAATTTCCTCAAGAAATATTGTTCCGTGGAGTCCTCACAAGAGGGCACCTGTAACGTCCCCATCCATCATTCCATTCAACTGAGAGGGCCATTAGCGAATTACAGGATTCTAAATTTTTCCCAAGGCCATATTAAAAATTAATATCATTTAAAAAGTGTGTGTGGATGCATAAATAAATACACAATGGAAATAATTCTATTCGCACACACAATAATGCATTTACAAGCATACTTATCATAGGCATAATAATAAAATCATTGCACATCAAATACACAAAGACTACTTATCTTTAAACATAGAGGATCCAAGAAACTCGTTGTGTAAGAACAATTTTCCTCCCAACCATAGGCACTATATCCAGGATATGCTATTTTTTTTGAGAGGCCACTCCCAATCTAAGTTATGAGGCCACGAGTGAAAAGGACACACCTATAGGATTATCTCTCTCAACCCACGGCCCATTATGTTCACTACGCTTAGCCAATTGCTCATACAAATCTCTACAAGAATCTCACTCAGCGATCAGCCTTGGCTCCAACAATACCTATCGCACACAACACCCTTCTAGGGTTAGGAATCCCCATCATCGAACCAAAACTCTTTTGATTGATCCATCTTTCCAGGTGCTTACTAGTGTCTGCATAGAAAGAGTCCAACCTATTGTATGTTATTGGAGAACCACCTATAACCATTAATCCATGACTTCTCAAGCATGCAAAAGTAGCAGAACTCAATGGGTAAAGGTTCTTAGACTGCCCAACCTCAATTCTCACCTACAACCATCTCTTTTCCCTTCAAATCCATAGATATAGTTCAAAATTTGAATTTTTGGGATATACACATTCTGATAATTGGCAGTATTATGAACAAGAAGAGGTAGAACTCTACATGATAATAGGAAAATGAGTGAATGAATCCAAAAGATTGGAGGGAATGGTGACAAGATAGATGACACAAGTTATGACCTTAGGAGAAAAGGACCCTTACAAATGTCATAGAAGGATGTCCATCCCATGCTTCCATAACTACATGAGAGGAATTTCCCCACCAACCTCACACATGCATTCAATGATTGGATTTAATAGTCAAAATAAAGTAAGTGGCTCATTTAAAGCACATGGAAACAATTAGATGAGTTCTAAGGTTGACTCTTGGTAATAGAGGATTTAATCTGCCATATACCCCCTTTCCTCTTCCCCTTTAGTGGAATCATAGCCCCTATAGAGCTCTTTATAAAACCATCTTGGACCATTTTATTATTTTCCAATATAATATTTACATAGAATTCAAATTGTCATAATAATATAACCACATGGTCCAAATAAAAATATTTACATCATACATGCCTAGCCATTCACTAATCAAGCCTTGGCATTGATCTACACATTAGGAATCCATACTAGCATATTTACATCATTTGTGTGATTTTAATTAGATACATTCCAAGTCAAAACTAGGGGTTTTACAACACCCTGCCTTTAGAAAGACCATAGATGTTGGAAACAAAAACCCCAAGCTCCATAGAGAAGAGTTGTATTCCCACATTTGAGTCAAGGACCTCGTAGTTAATTAATCTCATAAATATTTTCCTTAAATTAGCAATTGGTCCTCCAAAATCTATTAATAAAAAAATCCCAATCCTTCATGACATTAAAAATTATTGTGTAATATTTTTTTCTTTCCCACATGATTTCTTGAATCAAGACAACATCGGGCTTTTGTAGTTCCACTAATCCACACTTGGTATCTTTTTCTCAGGAATTGTCCAATCCCCTAGCATTGAATGACATAATAATCATGGGGGAACCCTTTTGGGGGCTCGACTTGCTTTAAGGGATCCTTTTAAGTTATGTTTCCTTATTTGCTGCATTTCTCAAGAAGTTTTATTCGAGGCTATACAAGTGTGATTTCCTTACCCTTCCAAAATTAGGGCCCTCCTTTATCAGGTCAAAACTTAACCCTCCTTGTTTACCTACCTCATTCATATCCATAACAACATGTCTATATCTCAAAGGATACCTAAGCTAATATGAATTTACAGAGGCCTGCATAGCCATGGTGGATTTGGTGTTGCGGTCCCCTGGTGTTCTCCTTATTGACCAAAGTTATATCTTACCTCTAGCCTCAAAACCTACCCCCTTGAAATTTCTATACTAGGAATAATCCAACACAATCCCCCCTTTAGCCATCTTTTCTTGTTTGGATTTCATAGAAGACAAACTCTTACAGACACCCAACTCTAGCCAGTAGTTAGGAACTAAGGTTTGGGATTCTGCTCCATAGCTCATGGAGCATGGAAACTTGTTGATAGACATAGTTATATATTGATTGAAGAGGTTGGGTCACAAATAGACCCATCAACAGCATATCCTACTTAATGCTTGTGTCCATCTCCTTCATAGTCTCGAGATAACTTTGGTTATGAATTTCCATTTCTCCTCCTCTCGCCTACTGCTAAGTTGAATCGACTTCTTCCAAGATTTTGACATTGATGGGATCTCCTCTAGTGTTGTATTTTCCTCACCCTTTTCCCTCCTATCATTTAATCCAAATTATTTGCTTTGGTTTCTACAAATTACCTTATAGGGTTTGATGATTCCAGGCTTTTTCTTTCCATACTTTTATGTAAAATCGAGAACATAGTGGTTTTCTAGGTGGCCATGGATAAGAAACCTTAAGCATTGGAATGGAACACCCACATAATCCAAGGCTCAAATATATTTCCTATTCTCAACCTCAATTTAAATTTTTCGCTACCATGCACGCCTTCAAATCCACCTATATTAATATATAGGGTATGAGACAGGGTTTGACCTCTAATAGCTACCATCGACCTCAAGAAAGGTCCCTATGTTATTTCTTTTGGCTCTAAAAATATATAGGAACCAAAATTCTAAGGGAATGGTTAGTTTAGCACATATAGTTTGAATTGAGGACCACTTTGTTAGGGGTCCAAACAAGGAAACTATATTTTCAGAGTTAATGGTGTCAAACCCCACATCCATTTCATTTCCAATATCTTAAACACACCTTCTTATGATTTGAAAATAAAGGGAACCTAACCCCTTACAAAAGATGAAATTATGGAATGTAACATAGTAGTGGCTTTTACTCCAATTTTATCCATTCCCCTAAGCTCTTCTACTCCAAGATTTGCCTACCAAAAAAACACCTCATTAGAGCTTACCATCTCCACAACCTAGCATCTCAATGTGAAGAACCTCTTGCAATAAACAATAAAAATACATGATATAACAGAAATGGAGCACATAAGAGATTTTATTGATCATGGGCCATTTCAAGGGGGCAACCTCCTTTGATCAAGCTCAATACAAAATAACTCTTGGGTACCTTCATTGGCCTCAACACTTACTTGTATACTAAGTCTAATCTAAACAACTACTACTCCCCATGAATGTGGGATAATGCAACATACTAAATGGACAACTTAACAACTATTACTCCCCATGAATGTGGGATAATATAACATACTAACGGGACAACTGATCCAGATGGAGATCAGTGGCCACCCACCTATTCCACTGGCTCAAAACAATTGTCCATTGTGGCAGTTTCCTAGTTATTTTTCGGCAGTTTTTCGAGTCCTAAACTTCCGGGGCCGTTTTGAGGCCTTAAACGACGTTTTTTGGAGATTCGGGGCCAAATGGATGCCATCAGCATGCATTTGGCCAACCAAAAGTTGTAAATCTTAGATATACCTTTCCAACGAGCTATCGAATGCCCAAATCGGAGATCGTATGCAAAAGTTATGACCCCGGGAAGTTGACTGTTCAACTTACCACCGTGGGGCCGCAAACTTTATGACGGTTCATCTTCTAGGGTTACATTTTGGACTTTTGGGGTTCTCACCTCATTCTTATTATAAATAGGCCCCTTTGGCCTCATTTTGTATTCAGCTTGGCACGAATGAGCGTAGCAGCCACATCTCTTCTCAAAGATCGCTACCACCATTCTAGCAATTGTATTACAGTCTGTTCTATTTCCACCATTTAATAGAATATGTGTTTACTGTATCTTTGTTATCTTTGCAAATTGTCTGTTATTATGATTCTGTATATGTTCTTTCATTTCATTCGCTCATAAATCCGGATCAACAACTTACAAAGCATTTGCGTCCAACATAATATACTAACAAAATAAAGAGGAGGGTTGACATGGGTTCTTAACATCCCCTCCATCTTAGAAAAGCTTTGTCCTCAAAGCTTTAGATGTGGAAACTGTTGTTGAATCTGAATGAGTGGTTCCCATGTAGAATCCTCTGGTTGCATGTCGTGCCACTGAATTAATACCTCTGTGATGGATCAAGAGCGAAGATGAAGAGTGCTCTTATTGAGGATGGTCGTCGAATTGAAAATGATGGATCCTTCATTATCCAGTTCCAGTAAAACAGTTTGTGCTATGATGTTGGTGCCAATAACTTTCTTGAGACAAGAGACATGAAATATTGGGTGACCGTGAGAAGAAGGAGGAAGTTCCAATTTATAAGCAATGAACCCAAGCTTCTGACAAAACTTATATGTGCCATAGAATGTTGGATCCATCTTATGACGCCCTTTGAGTTTCAGGAAGGATTGTGTAACAAACTTAAGTAATAACAACAAACAATATATATATATCAATATTAATTATTAATATTAATACATATTGATATTAATAATTAATAAATAGTTATTAGTAAACTATTCTAAAATGATGCATCCTTTCATGGATGGTATCCAAAGTGCCTTTCCAATTTATATATATATGGCACTCGCTTTGTAATCTTTCATCATCATTCATATTCAATATTTATTTTATATTTTCAATATGGAATTATTTTCCATTTGTTGATTATTCAACTGAGTAATCATTGAGAATATCCGGATACGGGTATTACATTGGTATCAGAGCCAACCCTTCTTAGGGCTTATGCTGATCTCCTACTTTTGTCCAAAATGATCAAGGTTTCATTAAATTTAGGTTTTTGACCTCACAATGGCTTTTAGCCATCCATATTCAGAGTTTCTCTGGTAAAAATTGGTTTTTGACCAAAAATTGGCCTTTGGCCATTTGAATTTCATTGAAAAAGTATAAATTCCACTCCAAATATGAAGCAAGAACGAGAGGGAAAAATGAAGAATAAAAAAAACACAAAAAGAATTATCAACAAAAGAGGGAAAAATGAAGAATAAATAAAAAATTATCGACAAAGAAATAAAAGGGAAAAAGTTAAAAAA
>LPNX010658462.1:127527-176983 GCA_001517045.1 Pseudotsuga menziesii | reverse complement strand
ATTAATAATTAATAATTAATAAATGGTTATTAGTAAACTATTCTAAAATGACGCATCCTTTCATGGATGGTATCCAATGTGCCTTTACAATTAATATATATATATGGCATTCACTTTGTAATATTTTATCATCATTCATCTTTAATATTTATTTTATATTTTCAATATGGAATTATTTTCCATTGGTTGATTATTCAACTGAGTAATCATTGATAATATCCAGATACGGATATTACAGATTGCTTGTTAGGCTGTAGTAGAAGAAAAACCATATCACCAACATGAAAAGTGCACTTAAAACGGTGGCATTTGTCTTGGTGCTTCATTCGGTTTCTTGCCATGTGAAGATTTTCCTATAATCTGATCTTGGTTTCAGAGAACCGTGTCAACTTCCTAAACTGCTGTGGCAGTATGGAAGGAGCACTGACAGTACCTGACCATATACTGCTTCATATGGATTTCTTTTAGATGTAGTCTGGTAGGAGGTATTGTACCACCATTCAGCGAGAGGGAGACACTTTGCCCAATGATTTTGTTGTTCAAAGGTGAAGCAACGAAGATAAGTTTCCAAACATTTGTTGATAACTTCAGTTTGATCATTTGTTTGTGGGTGATACCATGAACTCATCTTCATTTTGGTGCTAGTGTGGTGAAATAGTTCTGGCCAAAAATGACTTGTGAGAGTTGCATCTCGGAAGATCTGGTCCATGAAAATCTGTGCAACTAAGGAGGCAGCATATGGATGGATGAGGGCACAAAAATGACTATATGTGGAGAGGCGATCAACCACAACCAAGATCATTATCTTCCCTCCAGATGTAGGGATCCCTTCAATTAAATCCATTGAGATATCTATCCAAACCTGTGTAGGGATGGGACTAATGTTGGGAGGGATGCATCCAAGAAGGAGCAGAATACAATGATCACTTGGGCTTGAAGGTGGAAAATCCATTGGTTTAGTAAAGACACATGCATATCAACCAAAATTTCTTGTAGAACCAAGGAATTAGCAGAGACCGCTGATGGTTGCATCTGAATGGAATGCAACTGAGCGATGACACCATGTGAATTATTCTTAAGGAGCTTTTCCATGCGATGTGAATTGATGATGCTGAGAGACCCTAGTTGTAAGCCCTTCAATGTGTGTTTTTTCACATTGACTAAAAACTGCATCCATAGTTCAGCAAAATCCCATAAGATGGGTCCAAGTGTGCATAACTGATGAGTGCCCAAAATCACATCACATCCTCCTAAGGGCATGGAAAACATGTTAGAGCGCAAGGTATAATCTCCAATAGAGATTCACACATTGTGACACTTTCCCTTGCAAGGTAAGGTGCCCCCATTAGCAATAATGACTTTAAAGTTGGAGCAAGGATAGAAAAAACAATCAGCATATTTGGCAATCTAAGGTTCAATGAAGTTATGGGTGCTACCATATTCAATGAGTATTGTAAGAGGGATCCTCTTGAAGAAACCCTTGACCTGCATGGTTTGTGGGGTGGTGACTCCGGCTAATGCATGGAGAGATATCTCTGGGTGGTCATCATGAGAAGGAGGGTCAACAAGCGGTTGTTGAATGCAACCTAATCATCTACTCGATCCTAAGCATATGCACAAATTTCAAGTGCAGGCGGAGAAGCCACATCCAAGGGATAGAGATTTTGCTCAGAACATTGATGTCCCCGGGTGAATTTCTCATCACAATTATAACAAAACCCTTTTTCCCTACGTGCCCCCATCTCAGTTTTAGACAAATGCTTGATAGGAGTGGTTCTAGGAGCAGGCGGGTTTGGAGGTCTTTGGGAAACCATATTTATGAATGGAACAAAAGTGGATTTGGAGTGTTGTTGAGCCCTAATCTTGTCCTCCACCAACTTATACAACCCTAGGATTTCCATCATTGTGTTGGAATAGAACATTTTAACCTCAGATCGGATTGCATCCTTTATACCACTGATAAAATAAATCTTATAGAATGCATCAGACAAACCTTCTTTGTGCTTGAATATTTCTCAAATCATGTCTAATACTCTCTCACAGTGCCAATCTGGCGAAGTTTGGTGAGTGCTCTTGTGAAGTCATCAAAACCACTAGGTCCAAATCGTTGCAAAAGGAGTTGGAAAAAATATGTCCATTGTGGCTCTTCATCATCCTTGATGTACCAACAGAACCATTGAAGGACTTCACGTTCCAAATGAAAGGATGCAAGTGGGACTTTGGTGACATCAAAAGTGTTACTCATATTAAAGTATTGTTCTTCCTTGTATATCCATCCGGTTGGATCATCACCATTGAAGCGAGGGAAATCATTCTTTGACCCACGAAAGTTGTTGAAAGAAGAGAACTCAGTGTTTACAGAGGACTCAAGATGTTGTGGTTTCTCATGGCCGAATGCTGAAGATGGAGGCCAAGAAATATTTGATCCAGATCTTCAAGTATGGTCTTGAGGGTGGTAAGTTCTTCTTCCATTTCTCTATTTGCTCCTGCATGGGTGACAACCATAAGCAGGTTTTTTTTTGTGGAAATGGGTAGAATAACAAAAACATAGAGGGTTTTAGAAAAAGGAAAATTTTGAGTTGGAAAAAACTCGAGTGGGTAATTGGGGTTGACTAGGTTTTGGACACTTTCTTAGGGACAAGGAAACAGAAAATGTGAATTTCAGAAGTGGGGTGAAAGAATGGGAAAATTTGTTAGAGAGAAACAATGAAGCAGAATTCAGAAATGAACATTGTGGCAAACTTTGAAGGCGATTTGGTGAGAATCAAAGAAGTTATGGAAAACCATAAAAATAGACAAATGTGGAATTCCAGGCTTCAGGAAGTGGAATTTGGGATAGGATCCTCAAGGAATAAAATATGCAGAATGGAATTATGGGGGTTACAGTGAATTCTCAAGGGAAATGGAGCTAAAACAAAGAAGATATGGCCAAAAATCAGAAATTTATAGTCTGGAGTTGATATGTGGCGGCTTTGGAAAAATGTGATTTATAAACTGGAAATAGATATGGACCCCAGGTATGTTCGTCTTCCTAAAGGTTTCGGGGATTCACTTGGCCACCAATGTTGTCTAACGGCTTGCGTATTGGGGCAGTACCCATCACTCCATGGCTTAGGTAAAACTAATAATCGCTTTGCCATAAAAGACAGCTCTTAGTTTACCTCACGGGTGGAAACTAGTCAATCAGGTAGGGGTCGTTGCCCTTTTCACTTGGCAGGTCCTCTCAATGGCCAGCTACTTTGAGGTTCTTGTGGTACTCCTCACAATGAGTTTTAGGGCTATGCCCAAGTACTTCCCACTGTTGATGTATTTTAAACTTCGAAATGTATTCATCCATATATCTTATGTATTGTACCATGATGTTTATTCTGGGATGTGTCTGTAATGTATTTAAGTCATGTCATGCCCCGATGTTCCTATCGGGAGTTTCAATATTGTAACAAATCATGTCAAGTCATTATGGGTAACCCTCCTATTGGTCAAGGGTTAAATTCCCCGCAGTTGTGGGGCCCTAGGGTTATTAGACTATCCTAGAGAAGTCAACCCTAGGTGAGTCATTGTAAGTCGGGGCAATAGTCCCCACCATTGTGTTAAGGATAAACCTCCTTGTTGGTCAAAGGAGGCAAAGTCCCCACAAGTTGTGGGGCATTGGGGTTATTAGACACTCCTAGAGATTTCGGCTCTAGTAAGTAATTGTTAAGTGAGGCCGACATGTTGGAGTGGGTTTCAAGTGAACGGAAGAATATAAATAGAGAGTGAGTCTCTCCATTTATCACACACACACACTCACTCATTGGGGCGCATGAGTGAGAGGAGAAGTTGCTGGGACAGGAGAGAGACTACTGCTGTCGGGAGATCATCTTTATGTTTTGGGGTTTTGCTTTTTGTTCTCATTCTATCTCTAAGGAAGTTGCGGGGTTTTCTCCTTTATGGTTTCCCCAAGGAAAATTCTTCGTGTCTCTTGTCTCTTGTGTTTTATTGCTGTGCATGTTATTCTCTCAGTTAAAGATCCTAAGATCATAATGCTAGCTTGAACGATAAAAATCTAACATGCTATCAAACCTAACCTGAGAAGAAGACATTGTGCAGCTATAGAATCTAGGGCTTCTTACTTTTTGTGTCTCTCTCCACAATCCATCAGCAAAAGTATGCTAGGCTGACTCTCCATTGAAGGGCGCATCTTTCTGTCGAAGCGGAATTCAATTCCGAGCATTTTTAGTTTTCAGTGTGGGAAATTAGGGCTTTCTATAGAAGAGGAATTTTTGAGTGATCTCGGCATAGGATTACTCTCCTCATCAAAATCAAATTTTAGAGACCTGGCTCAAGATTTTTGGTTGGGTGAAACTTCGAGAAAGTCAAACCCTAGTTTGACCCTGAGTTGAAAAAACCCTAAATACTAAAACTGATAAGTTTTGGTACATTCGCTATATATCGGGATTGGGGAAGGCTCATGAGATGAAAATTGTAGTGGTCGAATATAAAATCTTGATGTACAATGTATCCAAAATTCAGCCTTAGATTCGTTATATTCTGGGCGATATGATCCCTCCAAGTTAGGGTTCCATCCTCTTCCAGAATTCTCCCTAAATAGGACACCTGGGGAGAATTGCTATATCCTAGGCTACAAAGGTCCAAATGAAATTTATGAACATGTTCCAGAAAGGGCATGGACTATACCTTCTATGGTCTAGGTTTCAAACCCAGAAGATGAAATAGTGACACATGGTAGTCTGTACAACTTTACTGTTCTAAACAGTCCTGTAACAGGTCACCTTGGGAAAATGATCATAAGTCCAAATTGGTGAAACCAATTCTGATGGAATACGGACATGCGAGGCTACCTTAGTAATTTCAGAGATACCACAGAAACAGTAACATGCATTTCTGTAGAAGAAATTGGAAAACTAGGGCTTCCTGTTCCGAGAGCTTCCCTCCACTGTTTTCAGAAAAGGAGTACATGGGACAGCTCAACTTGAAGAGATCTATATTTCTATCCAATCATATCTGAAAGATTCTAAGTTTTGAAAGTTAGGGTTTCTCTGATAAACCTTAGATTAGCCAACTCTGGAACCAAGACGAACACCTCAAATTGGTAAGATCTAATCTTTTGCTATTCTCATTTGAGGTTCTCATTTCAAAGTGATCTATCACATCAACTTGATGATAAGCTTGGTGAAGTTGAAAACTTACAAGCATGGAAGTATATGATCTCTCTGAAGAAAATGAATTGGACGCCTACATAAGTAGAGAGGTTCCAGTTCTAGAGGGAGATGAGGCTAAAATCCTTACACCATAAGAACTTGGTCAAGGCCAAGAAGATCATTGTTGATTCAATCACGGATCACCTTGTACCACAAGTGTCTTCCCTAAAGACACTGAAGATGTTTGATTCCTTGACCAAGCTAGTTGAAGGGAAGAACATAAATCGGAATATGACCGTAAGAAACAAGTTGAAGAATGTGACGATCCAGAATACAGAGACCATACAGTCATAAGGGTCTCTCAAATCAAAGAACAAATTGAAGCGGTAAAAGAAGAAGTGAAGAATGCAGAAGTGTTGATAACCACCTTGAATGGCATCCCAGGATCATGGGATTCATTCATTCGAAGAATGCGTGCCAGAAGGAAGTGATTACTTTCAACAGGCTCTGGGAAGAGCACACATAAGAAGAAGCTCAACTAATAATAAGAGAAAAGAAGATGGGAGCAATTGAAGATCAAGCTCTGACCATCCAAACAAGATCCCTCAAGCGATGAGGAATATGAAGAACTCAACTCTTGAAGAACCTCTTATCCACCTTAGCATTTGGATAAGAAACGATGCTATTATGAATGAAGAAGACGATGAAGCTGAAGGCTCAAGAAGGAGTCTACCCACGAAACAAATAAAGATAAGTATTCAATTGTCACTTCATGAAATTGTTTTGTTATGCATTTGTTTATATTCAGTTAATGTATTATGCATGATAGAATGTTTGCATTAATGACAGTATACTACTAATATGCATGTGATGGGAAAGATCGCATACATAATCGCCTACAAGAAAAGAAGAATGAGACTTGTTCTGAAGAACAAGTAACGACAGTTCAAGATGAAGAATAATATGACGAATGCAATGACATCATTTATGCATAACCTTCCAGCGATGAAGAAGTAACTAAGAAGAAAGGGAAGACTAGTTCAAGAAGAATGATGTCTTGGATACAGTATCAATACATGAAGGGAAGTTCGTAGTTCCATCATGCAGTAGATGGAAACATCGTGGGATACAAGGCAAGATTCGTAGCATGAGGCTTCTCCCGAAAAGAAGGTATAGTCTACGAAGAGACATTTGCAGCTAGTGGGAGTTGAAAGACATACATGATGAGCTTGATGAAGATCTTAACCTTTGCTACAAGGTTGAAGATGAAAGTCTATACACTAGATGGATACATAGAATATTAGTAGCATGGGAAGCTACTTGTCACTTCGGTACAGAATGTTTCAATGCATAGAGTATGGAAGACAGAGGGAGTATGATGCTCCACTTCAAAGGGAGTGACTACAGAAGATCCTAAGGTTTGACATGGTACGACAGGATGGATAGATTACTGATGACTCTAGGCTTTACTGAGACTAAAGTGAATTCCAACCTTTGCTTCAAGGTTGAATGCGGAAGACCAGTGATGCTCCTATTATGTGTCGATGCACTATTTTCTAGGCATGGAGGTGTGGACAAGGGAAGTATGCAGTAGAGATCCTGAAGAGGTTCAGGATGATGGACTGCAAGGCCATGACCACACCTATGGAATCAAACATGAAGCTATTGAGTGATGCTTCATCAGAGACGGTTGATGCTACAATGTATTATCAAATGATTGGGTCCTTGATGTATCTAATCAACATGAGACCAGACATTTGCTTTGCTGTGAACACCTTGAGCCAGTTCCTGACAGATCCGAGACATGTTCACTTGATTGCTGCAAAGCATATTCTGAGGTACCTAAGGGGTACAATTGATTATGGGCTCAAGTATGAGACAAATCAGAAGATTAACCTGGAGGGTTATGTTGATTTAGATTGGGCAGGCAGTGCCATCAATAGGAAGAGAACTTCAAGGTGTTGCTTCAGGATGGGATCAGGTGTGATCTCTTGGTTTAGCAGGAAGCAATCCTGTGTGGCACTAAGTACAGCTAAAGCAAAGTATGTCGCAGCTTGTTCAGCTAGTTGTGAGGTAGTATGGCTAAGGAAGCTACTGTCTGATTTATTTGATCTCCAATTAGATGCTACTTGTATATTGTGACAACCAAAGTAGTGTGAAGTTTTCGGAGAACTCAGTGTTCCATGACAAGTCGAAGCATATCGAGACCAAGTATCACTATATCAGGGATATGGTGTAGAGGGGAGCAGTGTAGCTCTAGTATGTTGCGATGGACGATCAAATAGCTGATGTGTTGACAAAGCCATTGGCTAGGGTGAAGTTTGAGTACTTTAGGGAGAAGCTTGGTGTTCTCCAGATCGAGGTTCCCTCCAAGAGGAAATGATGAGACCTAGAGATATACTGACATGGTGAGAGGATTGGTTCCTTCCATGTTAAAATGTAAGAGCTGAGCCATTCTGTCATGGTGAGAGGATTGGTTCCTTCCATGTCAGATAGGAGTGCTGAGCCATTCTGATGTGACTGTAGGATTGGTTTCTACATGATCATATATAAGGGTTGTTGCCATTCTTGGAATGGAGGTGCTTGTTCAATTACTAGGAATACTCGGTATAGGACTGAGGGCCTTTCTGATACGACTGTAAGATATAGTCTTACATGATGAGATGTGAGCGCATGGCCATTCTGATGTGATTGAGGGATTGGTTCCCACTTGATCAGATATAAGGGCTATTGCCATTCTTGGAATGGAGGCACCTGGTCAGTTACCAGGAAATCTCAGTCTGGGACTGAGGGCCATTCTGACATGACTGTAGGATTGGTTCCTACATGATCAGATGTGAGTGCAGAGCCCTTCTGACATACATGCTGGATTGGTTCCTCGCATGTGCAGATGTAAGTGCAGAGCCCTTTCGAACATGTATGTTGGATTGGTTCCTCGCATGTGTCGAATGTAAGTGCAGAGCCTTTTCGAATATGTATGTTGGATTGGTTCCTCGCATGTGTCGAATGTAAGTGCAGAGCCTTTTCGAACATGTATGTTGGATTGGTTCCTCACATGTGTCGAATGTAAGTGCAGAGCCTTTCTAACATGAATGCTGGATTGGTTCCTCTCATGGTCAGATGTGAGTGCTGGGGTCAGATGTGAGTGCTGGGCCTTTCTGATAGGGTTGTGGGATGTGTTCCCACATGGTTAGATGTGAGTGTTGGTCATGCCTTTCTAATATGATTATAGGATTGGTTCCCACATGATCAGATATAAGTGTTGGGCGGGCCATTCTAACTTAGGGTCAGATATAAGCACTAAAGAAGACGTACATGCAGGCTAGGCCTACAACCATCATGAAAAAGGGCTAGCTCTGTAGAACTTCCTATGATGATAAGAATCAAGAGATAGCACCTGTGATGATGATCCAACATAGATGTTCCAAACTAGAGATGATCCAGATCTAGTGATGGTGTTCCAGTCATGATGATCCAGATCCAGTGATGATGATCCAGATTGAGTGATGATCTAGATCCAGTGATGGTGTTTCAGTCATGATGATCCAAATTGAGTGATGACGATCTAGATCGAGTGATGATCCAAATCCAGATGAAGATGACTTGCAGATGAAGATGACTTGAAGATAGAGATGACTTGAAGGTGAAGATGATGAGAACTCGATGATGATCCAAATGATACAGAGAAAAAGACTTGTGCTAATAAATTGTGTCTAGAGAATACCTTCCTAGTTAAGAGGGAGTGTTGATGTATTTGTAACTTTGAAATGTATTCATCCGTATATCTTATGTATTGTACCTCGATGTTTATTTCGGGATGTGTCTGTAATGTATTTTAGTCATGTCATGCCCCGATGTTCCTATCGGGAGTTTCTATAATGTAACAAGTCATGTCAAGTCATTGTGGGTAACCCTCCTATTGGTCAAGGTTTAAAGTCCCCGCAGTTGTGGGGCCCTAGGGTTATTAGACTATCCTAGAGAAGTCGACTCTAGGTGAGTCATTTTAAGTCAGGGTAATAGTCCCCACCATTGTGTTAAGGATAAACCTCCTTCTTGGTCAAAGGAGGCAAAGTCCCCATAAGTTGTGGTGCACTAGGGTTATTAAACACTCCTAGAGATGTCATCCCTAGTAAGTAATTGTTAAGTCAGGCCGACATGTTGGAGTGGGTTTCAAGTGAACAGAAGAATATACATAGAGAGTGAGTCTCTCTATTTATCACACACACACACACTCATTGGGGCACATGAGTGAGAGGAGAAGTTGTTGGGACAAGAGAGAGAATGCTGCTGTCGAGAGATCATCTTTATGTTTTTGGGTTTTAGTTTTGGTGCTGATTCTATCTCTGAGGAATTTGCGGGGTTTTCTCCTTTATGGTTTCCCTAAGGAAAATTCTTTGTGTCTCTTGTCTCTTGTGTTTTATTGTTGTGCATGTTATTCTCTTAGTTAAAGATCCTAAGATCATAATGCTAGCTTGAATGATAAAAATCTAACACCCATAGTTAAGTGGATAGGGTTTTGTTCATGATATGAATGAATAATACCGATGCAAAGAAGAAGCACTACTGCAATAATTACAACTCCAGGAAAAAAAAATGGCATAAATTCCACCCAACGCCCAAAAAAACCCATAAATGGAGCTAGGGTTTTGAGACAAAAATTTTAAAATGAGCATAACCTGACAATATTTCTCAGATTCTCTATATAAAATATTGATGTAAGCATGTGGTGGTGAAAAGATGTCGTGAGATTGGGTCAATAAAAATGATAGCTCCAAGAACATTTGAATTCTTCTTCTAGTTTTCTTGATTTGTGAAGAGCCTTTGGCTCTGGTTTTTCCTCGGGAGACCATTTTTCCTATGTTCTAATATGGAGGACCCATTCCTGAGAGGATAGGCCGCTGCAGTGGGTTGATGATCAGGTACCAGCTTGGTTCCTTCTCCTCTGGTATGGTGTTGCGTGTAGGTTTCTACTCTGCGTTTTGTTCTTTGTGATTTTTTCAGGAGTGGCCAAGATCAAGAGACTGGTGTTTGGATAGAGTGTCGAGGGTCTGAAGTTATGAGAAGGCGTTCTCTTCTATTGGATAGCTCTAAGAAGGAAGAACGTTTCTTAGCTCCATGATCTTGGATTTGAACCTGCGCGTTGGTTTCTCTCTGGATTGCTGAGCTATCCCATTTGGCTATCAAGAAAGTCCTTGATTTATTTGCTCCAAGATCATTTTTCCAATGTAGTTTCCAAGTTGCAGGTCGCTTCTTGGCCGTTGGTTGGCTTCTCGGATGCGCTGAATTTGTCCATCTTCAACGGATTCGCTCCACCGTCTCGAAAGAAGTTTAGAGTTTGTTCGCCGACCAATTTTGCTGACATTCTTTGCACTTCTATTTCATTTTTTGGAAATCTTGTTCCCTTCGCTCCGCAGTTTCGGAAGGATTATCTTCTCGCCGAGCCGAAGTATCGGAAGGCCTTTGGAGTTAGGTCCTCCGCTCATCGATGCCGAGGGATTGCTTCCCTTGAGCTTTTTGAAGCCGCTGTTTCGGATGTGGGCCGAGTTCTCTATCTGATCACCGATCCTTTTTTGCTGGCATTCTTTGCACCTCTACTTTGTTTTTTGGAATTCTTCTTCCCTTCGATCCACCATTTCGGAAGAATTTACTTCTCACCGAGCTGAAGTATCGAAAGGATTTTGGAGTTAGATCTTCTGCTCGCCGCTGACGAGGGATCGCTTCCCTTGAGCTTTTTGATGCCGCTGTTTCAGATTGATCTTGGTGATTGGGCCAAGCGGTTTCCTATCTGATCTCCCACCGAATAGATCCATCTCTCTCTGCTCGTTGAATCTTGTTCAATTCTTGATCACGAAGGCTTCATCTCCTTTCGATCCAACTTGGTCGTTCTGGTGGGTGCGCAAATCTCTCTTTGCTACCGCCGATGATTTTAGTGTCTGCTTGTTGAGTGGAGGCTAGTTGATGACGACTCTCAGCCCAAGAAGAGTTTGATTGTGATCCCGGTGAAGCTTCATCCTTGGAGCAATCTAGTGATCAACTACTGAGTTTGATTTGCAAAGGATTCTTTGTTCAATCAACTTCTCAAGCTTCTTTGATTGTGTTCCTAGTGGAGTCATCCTTGGAGCAATCCAGTAACCATTTGCTGAGCCTGATTAGCTCATCGCTGGTGGGTTTTATTTTATTCTTTTTTGGTGGTTCTATTTTGGGAGCATGGAGGATGAAGGGGGCTCTTCTCCTATTCCTGATCTAAACGCCTTCAGAAGCTTGACAGCTTCAGGAAGCAAAAGGAAACTCTCTCAAACTCAACAAACTTTTGTAAAGAAGCTTGAAAATATTCCCTCGATAGCCCTACTAGTGGAAACTTGTCAAACAGCTATAAACATTGCTGACCGAGGTCTCATTGGCCAGTTCACTGGGCTTTGGCCTTCCCCTAAGACAATTGCAGGATGGGTTCATCGGAATTGGAAACCTCTCATTTCAGAAGGTATCTGCAACAATTTGATAGGTAAGGGATATTATCTTTTCCTCTTTGAAAATTCTGTTGATAGAGATTTGATTTTTTGAAACAGACCATACTTCATGGGTCCCCAGGGACTCTACTTGAACAAATGGTCTCCAGACTTTGATCCGAACCAGGATGTTCCCTCAGCAGTCCCTGTCTGGGTTAGGTTGTTGCACCTTCCTCTTCATTGCTGGAATCCAAGAGCCCTTGAAGCTATTGGAAAAACCCTGGGGAAATATATTGATAGGGCTGATCGTCGAGATCAATATACCTGTGCTAGAATCTGTGTTGAAGTGGATTTGGAGGTAGGATTACCCGAAGCTATTAACTTGACAATAGCAAATTGGACCTATGTACAAGATCTAGACTATGAACAACTGCCCTTTAAGTGCAGGTTTTGTCATGGTTACGAACACTTTGCCATATCTTGCAAGAAAAAAGGTGAAGAAGAAGTTGTTAAAGAAAAGGGACATGAATGGATTCAAGTTCAAAAAACTAAATCAGCAAAGCAAGGAAATAAAGAAAAGAAACAAAAAGGAGAATTGGGGACAAGCAGCAATACCTCTAGATAGAAAGAACATGGAGAAGTTATGAAAGAATCCATAACTAAAAACAATTTTGAAGTATTGAGCATTCCCGAAGACCAAACTCTTGAAGAGGGAGAAGTCCCTCAAACTCAAATCCAAACAAATGAAGAAGATAAAGGCCTTGAATCAGAACTCAACACACCTGTGGAAGGTCATTCTCCTACTTATGCAGAAATGGCAAAAAAAAGAAACCTATGGACAATTCTGGCTCTTCAGATGAAGATCCTCTTGGTAAGTCATCCAAAAAAGGGTGGAAATCTCTCAAGACGGTCCGGGAGAAAGAAGTCGAACGACTTAAGATGCAGGGAAGTCAATCAACTTTAGAGATGTCCATTGGTAGGAACACTCAGGCCAGACCTGCAAAAGGAGGCCCAACCCCTTCCGGCAAATGATGAATTATGTCTCTTGGAATTGTAGAGGGCTTGGCAATTCTACAAAATCTGAAGCAGTGAATGATCTCATCAGAATGGCCTCTCCAAATGTCCTTATGCTCCAAGAGACAAAAATCGATGAGGAAATCTTACTCTCCATTAGTAGCAAGAGTTGGAAATTGAATGTTGGTAAGGCAGTAAGTTCCAGAGGCACTGCTGGTGGAATAACCACATTATGGAACGGAAGTGACTTTATTTTGGAAAATTCCCTCAAATCGCAGCATTGGATTTTCACTCAACTTTGTTATATTCCAAGTAAGAAAGTGTATTGCCTTTTTAATCTGTATGTGCCTGTCAATTTACAGGAAAAAAGAGAATGCTGGAACTCACTGGCAGCCTTTCTCGATGCAAACTCCTTTTCAAATTTAATAATTGTTGAAGATTTAAATTTATTTCTGAATGCTAAAGAAAAATTTGGCGGTGTCGATGGGAGAGATTCCATGTTGAACTGGGTGGATAAATTCATACTTAAGTGGGAGCTGATTGATTTCAAACCCAAAAGAGGAAACTTTACATGGTCAAATAACAGATTAGGAGCAACCAACATTTCTGCTAGAATAGACCGTTTTCTGGTTCAGAGCTCCTTACTGGCAGATAAAACAGTCATATCCTCTAGTATCTTGCCGAAGATCACCTCAGACCATAAACCGATTTTATTACAGATTGAAAAGGAAGAGGACCTTGGCCCCATTCCTTTTAGATTCAGTCCACTATGGAAAGATAGAGATGGATTCATGAGCACTGTCATCTTGGCTTGGGCAATTCCAGTTGTTGGATCTCCAAATTATGTCTAGGAGAGGAAGCTTATTAATACCAAAGTTGCGCTTAAGAATTGGGTAAAACTTACTCAAAAAAATCCTACCAGCGAAAGGAAAGAAGCCCTACAAAACCTAGAAAAAATTCAATTATAAATGGAAGAAACAGAAATAACTCTAGCTTTACTAGCAAAAGAGCAAAATGCACAGTCCATTTCTTTCCAGGCCTTCAAGAGAGAAGAAGAATATTGGAGATTAAAATCTTGAAGTACTTGGCTGAAAGTTGGCAATAGGAATACCTCCTTTTGTCACAAGAAATGTAGAGTTAGAATTTCTCAAAATCATATCTCGAAAATTTACTCCCAATCTGGTGAAGTGGTAAAAGGAAATTCTCAAATCAAACAGCTGGCTGAAACTCATTTTCATAACCTCTTCAAGGAAGATGGACTCTCTGATCCTGACCTTACCTCTAATTTTTTGGTCAACATCCCCAGCTTGGTGAGTGAAGCAGAAAATGATGAGCTAATGCAACCTTTTAAGGAGCAAGAAATTATTGACGTTATTTGGTCCATGGAGCCAGATAAAGCTCCTGGACCTGATGGGTTCTCCTTTCAGTTTTATAGAATTTGTTGGCTAGTTATTAGGAAAGATCTCCTCCGAATGTTAAAAGCTTTCCAGATTAAAGCCAAAGTGGGGGGTTGCACAAATTCCACTTTTCTTGCTTTAATTCCTAAAGAAGCCAATCTTTATTCCTTTGATAGATTTAGACCTATCTCCCTTTGCAATGCGTCCTATAAAATCTTTTCTAAATTGCTAGCAAATCGACTTAAACCTTTGCTTGAGAAACTGATTTCTCCTCTTCAAGGAGGGTTCGTAAAAGGGAGACATATTCTGGATAATGTCATTCAAGTTCAAGAAGCTATGCATTCCATTTTTCTTCGGAAGGACAAGGGCATGCTCATTAAACTTGATATGGCAAATGCCTTTGATAGGGTAAAGGACTCTTTTCTTTTTTCTATTCTTCAGTTTTTTGGATTCAGCTCTTCATTTTTAAATTTAATAAAAGCTTGCATTCTCAATCCTTGGATAGCACCATTGGTAAATGGCAGACCAACAAACTTCTTTCAAGTCTCCAGGGGTCTCCGACAGGGATGTCCTTTGTCATCCTTTTTGTACATTCTTATGGTTAACTCCCTAAGCAGGACGTTATCAGTAGGAAAAGTAGATGGTATCATTCCGGTCATTTTTGCAGCAGTAGGAGTTGAAGCTCTCAACCATGCCCTCTTTGCAGATGACACCTTGCTCTTGGGAGGGGCATCTCTAAAAATGGCAAGAGCTTTCTCTGAAATTATGCAACATTTTTGTATTATATCAAGGGCTCTCATTAATAACCGAAAGAGTGCAGTATACAGATGGAATGTTGATCAATCAAAAGTAGATAAAATATCTCAGATCTTGGGCTTTGAAGGATATGCTTATTGGGACAAGGTTAAATACTTGGGTCTACCTTTAACTTTGGGGAAAAACAATCCCTCTCTCTGGATGTTTTTTTTTAGTAAGATTAAAGCAAAGATCATTTCTTGAGGAGGTCATTGGCTAACCAAGGCAGGAAAGGTCACTTTGATTAAGTCATTACTCTCATCGCTTCCTATATATCAATCCTCTCTACTTCTGGCACTAAAAGCTATTATGAATCAGATTTCTAAATTACTCAGAGACTTCTTATGGGGAGGTGGGAAAGGAAATCAACACCGTATGCATCTGGTTAATTGGGAAACATTAAAAAGACCTCTTCTTGATGGAGGATTACAATTCAAAGATCCAGAATTGTCCAACATAGCAATGGGAGGAAAAAATTTATGGCAGTTGTTTTCTAACAAACAACACCCGGTTAGTCAGTTGCTATGGAAAAAGTACCTTCACGACGGATCATTAAAAAATATTCAAATGGAAAACACCACTAAAGGATCAATTATATGGAATTCATGTAGGACAGTATTTGATTTCTTTGTTCAACATCTGTATCGCATTCCAGGAAATGGCTGAAAGACTTTTCTATGGGAAGATAGAATAAATGGACACGATCCACTTCTTGCTGATGAGGTTGTTGCTGAGATCCAAAATTGGTTAACAAATAAAGGAATCCATAGATTGGTTGATATAGCTTCATGGGATGCCAAAGGAAATTGGATCGACTGGTCTCTTCCTCTCATGACAGAGCATGATCTTCCTAATCTCTCTGACCATCAAAATCTGTTACTAACCAGGCTGAAAGGAAAGACTCCTATCCATCAATTTTGCACAGACTCATGGGGATGGGGATCATCTAGAGTTTATACTACTGCTTCCGGTTACTCTCATCTGCAGATTTTAGCGCATGCCAGTGCAGTGGATTCCTCTGGCTCCCACAATGCAGCTATCTGGAAGCTGGTGTGGAGTCTACCCAGCATTCCAAAGATTAATTTCTTCACTTGGATTATAATTCATCAAAAACTGTTAACGGGTGAAAATTTGTCAAAAAAAGGTTTTTATGGACCATTTAGATGATGTCTTTGTCTTCAGGCTGCTGAGTCTTCAGCACACATTTTAGTTGAGTGCGTCTTTACTCAAAAGGTTTGGGCTTTAGTTCTGCGTCGGCTGTCATTCTCTTTTTTTCCTCTAAATGCTGAGCCAGTCATTCTTTTTAAAAACTGGCAATCAAGATATCGTGGTGCCCATTCTTCCAATCATGCTTGGAGAAAAATCTGGCAAACTATACCAAAATTTATCTGGTGGAAATTATGGCTGGCTTGAAATCATATGATTTTTAATGGCAAAATCCCGAAACCTGAAATTGTAGCATCTAAAGCTAAGGCATTTCTATTAGAAGCAATAGGAAATCTTCAAATAGCTGGAAATAATCTAGAAGTTGAACAAAATTGGCTTGGTACAAAATCAGTGGATAAAATTCAGGGGTGCTTAAGTAAACCTGTCATCAAAACATTTTGGCAAATCAGGCTCTCAGAAAAGGAGTTTTCAGATTGGTGGAAATCCAAAAATAGGACTTCGATATTCTTTGATGGTGCGTCAAAAGAAAATCCGGGGAAAGCTGGGGCAGGGGGTTTTATATTTCATCCAGGCGAAAAATTGGAAACAAGTTTTAGTTGGGGAATAGGGCAAAATACAAATAATCAGGCAGAATTATTTGCTCTTTTTGAAAACATGTCAACTAGCAAAGGAAGCAGGGCATAGTAATCTGCAAATCTTTGGAGACTCTGAAATCATCATCAAAATTTTAAACTCGGATTCAGTGTTCAATAATCTTTTTCTGAATTTGACCATGCAAAGGTTGCATTTCATCTTGATGGACTGTGACTTAGTTACTTCTTATCACATTCTCCGTGATTTGAATAAGCTGGCAGATCTCAAAGCAAATCAAGGCTGCCTCCTCCCTTCGGGAATGCTATGTGTGAATGATGGGCCTTGCCTATTGCATTCCATTCCATGACAAAATCTCATTCTGGTGTAAGGAATTGTATTCTCTGGAACAAATTGTAATTGGGTGAAAGTCCAATCTTTCCTTTTTAAATTAAAAAAAAAAAAAAAATTAATCGTTTTGGTTAAAAAACAAAATTCTCAAATTCTCTATTATAACCTGTTTTGGAACTCGAACAACCACTCTGGATCGATTTATGTAATCGAAATAGAAATATGGGCACTAGGTCAAACGATTTCCTCTCTGCAATTTTCGCGTCCGCCACCAAAATTCTGAAGAAGAAAAAATGTATGATTTTAAATCAGCGATATCTCCACTTTTAGAACTCCAAATAAGATGATTTTTTTTGAAACTACGTATTTTTGAAAGAGGAATTCATATATGCAACTTATTTGTACTGAATCTACACATGGATTTCCAGAAATGAATCTGAAAGTCGCCGCCCAGTTTTTCCCCTTTTTAGTTTTGTTTCCCACTTGTGCCAAGGAAAGTGCTCTGATACCAGATGTGAAGAACCTCATGCAATAAAAAATGAGAATACACAATATAACATAAGTGATGGAGCACATAAGAGGTTTTGTTGAACGCATGCCACTTCAAGGGGGAAACCTCCTTTGAGCAAGCTCACTACAAAATAACTCTTGGATACCTTCATTGGCCTCAACACTTACTTATATACTAAGTGTAATCTAAACAACTATTACTCCCCATGAATGTGGGATAATGAAAAATACTAACTGGACGACTTAGCAACTATTACTCCCCATGAATGTGGGATAATATAACATACTAACGGGACGACTTACAAAACATATGCATCCGACACAATATACTAACAAAATAAAGAGGAGGGTTGACACGGGTTCTTAACACTCAATGTCATCTCCTAAGACTGGCTTGACCTTGATTTTCCATGGCTTACTACATTCCCACCCTCTCTTCTCTAGGTTTACTTTTGAGAGCCATTTTCGTCTCGTCGTCACCTACAAGTCCTTTGCCAAGAGTTATTGGCAAAGGATTTTTGAAACCTCCAATCCTTTCCATTTCACCTATGTAAGCTAAGTCTTCCTTAGGGTTTCCCTTCTTCTCCCTACAACACTAATTATTAGGTTTTAAGACTAACATACCCATTGACATGTTTTTTTTATCTTCAATATCGACTTAACCACCTTTTCCTAGAGAAAATGATGGATACTTTACTAGACACGACGAGGAGTTAAGACTTGTCTTGTTGGAGGTCTTTTCATTTGCCCATTCAAACAATGCCTTTATTACTAATATATGGAATCTAGCAAACTTATTAACTCCATAACTATTGCTTTTCCTTTTCTAATTAAACATTTGGGATAGATGTTGGGTAGTATTTATAAGGTTGTAATCGATCACCTCTATGCCTTCAAGAGTTCTAAATCCATTTTCTTCACCTAAGGCCCTATCTAATATTGACCCCTTGGAGAAGATGGATCTATCTTCAAAGGGATCTTTAGTATAGTCTACTACTTCCTCATCCACCTTTGGAGTGTGTTCCAAATTCTTCAATCTCTCTCCTCCATCTATGCCAACCTCCCTTCTTTTCCAAGAGTTGGTAATTTTATACACAAGATCAATAATAAAGTATGCATAAGATGTGAAAATAGAGCTAGTACACATTGGAGATTTATCTTATAGTCTTATCAACGCATATGATAAGCTCAATTTCCTTTGTGGCTTTCTGGACTTTAGTAAACCTTTTGATACAGTTCTTATAAATAACTTGTGGAAAATATTAGAAGAGTTAAAAGTTCCTTTTGAGTTGAGATTCGTTGCAATAAGGTTGTACGAGAATGTCATTGCCAAGTTTAAAAACATCGAGGGTTTGTTGGAAGATATTAATTGCAATATAGGAGTTAAGTAAGGATGCCCCCTCTCCCATACCCTTTTTGGTATATACATTGATAAGTTAGAATGTTGTTTAATAGAGGCATACTGTACTAGCATGACATTAGCGGGAATTGTCATCATCCTCCTTCTTTATGCTAATACTATTGTTCTTATGGGAAGATGTCCCTGTGATCTTGGAAAACAATTAAGGATTCTCAAGGATTTCTACTATGGTATGGGAATGACCATCAATATTAACAAAACCAATGTTATGTTGATAAAATCTAATAAGGTCACTTATGCTTATTTTTTGTTTGATAATAACAAGTTGGAGGAAGTGACTTCTTACAAATATATTGGGATTAACATCTAGCACAAGCTCAATTGTTTTTATCTTCAAAACAATTGCAAGTCAACAAACATTGTGATGTGGAATAAAAAGAAATTTATCTTTGAAACTCTTGTCACTCTCATTCGCCTTTATGGATGTGAAGTTTGGGGATGCAACCTCTCTAGAGAATCTTGGAGAAGGATTGAGAAAATCTAGAAGTGTTTTATACACCATATCCTACTCTCCTCATTGAAGTGGATCTTTCCCCCATTGAGAGCATAACTATGACTAGGTACCTAATTTACAAGAAGAAATTAAATAACTTGGGAGATGAGAGACTTCCAAAAATTGCTTTAAAAGTCCAGTCAAAACCACCTAAGCCTTAAGTGAGGTTGGAATAGAGATGCAATGACCTGGTTAAGGATGCAGGGGATTAATGAAAATGTCACTTTGCAAAATATAGATGCTATTAAAAATATTATTACTTCAAATTTCAAAGAGACGCTATTGTGTGATAAAAATTTAGAGGATAAAATAAAAATCAAGATATTACAAAAGGTCATTTATCCTAATCTTGAAGATCAAAATTATCTCTCTATTTTAACTAGAATAAAGAAAAAGATACACAAATCTAAAATAAGAACAAACTCTCATGAGCTGCATACTAAAACAAGGTATTGGACCTTTCCGAAAACTCAGTGGGCTAAAAGGATCTGTTATTTTTGTGAGACTATGAGTGTTGAGGGTGAAACTTACACTTCCTCTTAGATTTCCCTACTTACACCCACATAAGAAGGCTTAGTTTCAATTTTTTTGTTATAATACAAAAATTCCCAACCTTCTGTTTGTTGGAAACCTAATTCTCAAATTATGGTTCAACATATTATGTAAATAATGTAAATAAACTATGAATATGAATAGACATGTAGGAAGATGAAGAGGGTGGTTGGTGGATGAAACTCAACCGTCGTATGCAATGTATAAATAAATGCATTTGCAATGGAATAGATGAATTCGAGAGTTATTCATTTGATAATGGTATCAAAGCCACCTTTCATAATTCCTAATTGTGTTTTAGTCCTGGCATTCTGCTTGCCAGACCATCCGTTCTTCCCTCTGCCAAATTCATTTCAAGTTGCATGCCCCTCATCAGTCTGCCTTAGTGCATATCTCCTGCCAGCTTATGTGCATTCAATACATGTGTTATCCTCTTGATAGGTCCATACCTATGTTGAGGAATGGTTTTTTTGTGAGATTGAGGTATGAAATGGTCCATTGGATTTTACATTATTCTTGTTACTCCCTCATTCTATGCACGATTTTAACTGCTCTTTCCATAATAGTTAAAGTATTGCTCAAACGGTTGTTATGCTTAACCCTAATTTTGTTTAAGTAGTTGTGTTCTATATTCATTGTCCCATTTCCTTACATCGTGCTCCCACTCTGCTGCTATGAGTATCTTCAGCACCCCATCCTGCTCGCACTCTACTATTGTCAGCATCCCCGCTGTGTTGAGACTCCATCTACTTGTAAATCCATGGTCTAAAATAATATTATCGACATTTTTTTTGTGAGAGTCCACTCCTAAATCTTGTGACTACATCCTCTCATTCTGCCTTTACATAAGTGTTGAGACATCCTCCACCTACATTTTGTGTGTGTTGTGACCTGTAATCTATCCTGGAGGGTCGTGAGCCACCCCTTATCACAACTGCATGGAGTTGAAGCAGACTGTGGCTGAGTAATGTGGATATGAAACATTCTGGATATGTGCTGCAAAGACGAACACAATGGTTGCTACTCAATCAATTGAACGTGCTGAGGATTTGTGGAAGAATCTGCAAAGGTTGAAGATAACTCAAGACTCGCGCTCTTATTTAGTTGCATGGAGGTAAAATATTTTGTATTTAGTGTTGCATATGTTCGTTGGAATTTATAAACCCTAATTTATGCATGGAGTTCATTTGGAAAAGTCTGCAAACAGTTTTTGGAACTGAGTGGAGAGGATCGTGAATGTTGTGTATGGTGTTTTGGAGACGTAAACTTAAAATGTATATGCTTGGAATTGTTGTGTTTTCCTCCTTTTGAATTTGTTGCCGCCTAATTCGCACCTCGGGTCACATGGCAGAAATCTTCAAGCCACTCGGTGTGACCTTGGGGGCAAGCAAGAGTCAAGTGTTTTCACTTGATCTTGATTCCTCTGTCTAGGCTCTCTCCTAGCGAAGCCAAGGGGGGTGGTCCCTAGTAAAATAAAGTATTGTGTTTAAACTATAACAATGCAACAATTAGTCTAGGAGATGAGATACAATAAAACCTTGAAACAAAGATAACTGCAAAATATCTAATTAACTAGCATAAATAACATTCCACATAACACAATGATTAACTTAATCAAGAAAATAAGCAAGATTGTCAATATAGACTAGTGCCATTGGAGTGCTTGTGTAAAGGGTTGCTAGTGAAGTCTCGTGAAGTATTGCAGCTATCTCAGTTTGTCAGTTTTAAGATTATTAAGTGAGTAATTAGGGAGTGGGTCAATTCTTGGTAAATTTTATTAGTAATGTGGTAATGATCTTTCTTATGAAGGGGAAAGGGTATTCCAGATATACCCAGAGGTACGAGGAATGTGTCCCGATTTACCAAGAAGTGGCTCTCATAGTGACATGTGGGCTAGATGGAGTCCTAGGACAATGTTCAACACTACACCAAATGAGGGTGTAGCCTAACGACAACCTGTGGTCACTTTCTAGTGGTTCCCGCTTCATTTCCAGAATTTCCCTACAACCTAGTACAATCGCATAAGTGTCGAATTTTCACTTGTAGGGATTAATTGTTGTGTTTTGCTAATTACTAGTCACTTCAATCCCTTTATGGTTGTCCCACCGATCCAGCCAAAGGCCTACAGTGGTCACAAGAGCATACGGGGTCTTGAAGTCTTGGATATTTTAAGTTTTTTTTAAAGCTAAGTGTGAGTTTTTTAAATATTGATGTCAATACTCTAGTTACAATCATTAGAAGAAAGAAGTACTTGTGTTCCTTTGTAGAATAGGAATGACAAGTGTTTTACAATTAAGGGCCTTTGAGAAATGTTCGATAAAAGAGGTATGAGAAGATGGGCTTCTGGTTTGACTTAGATCTTCAAAATTTCACCAGAGTGCCTCTTTGTCAGACCAATCTCTGTTGCAAAATAGTGAACAAATTTTTATTTAATATGATAGAAAATCATATTAAAACATAAAAAATTGATAAAAAATAATTAAGTACTTTAAAGATAGAAAATTTTAGGAATCAAACTAGTACTTGCTTGCAATCAGATCTTGAAAAATAAAACTTTAATGATCAGATCTAAATCTTTAAATTTGCATATGTAAATCAAAAAGCTAAGATATTCCAATATTTCAGTGAGATTCGAATATGCAAAAAATTAAAACTAGTAACCAAAATTTGAATTTTTTAAAGTGACGGAAGAAGGAAAAGAAAGATGCCTCAAAGCTTTGAAGCTTGGGCAATGGAGTCCTCAAGTAGAGAGCAGAGGGATTTAAATATTTTATACAAATCACAGAGATATGGTGGAATCAAAGAAGAACCAACACTAATCCACCCTAGATATCCCTGCACAGCTTGAACAATACTACACCAAAGTGTTATATCCGGGAGTATTTAAGCAAAAGACTAGATAGTATGCATACAAACAAGTAAAACATACAAATCTAAGATCTACTCACATAAATAACTCAGAGAAACAAATAAGAAACTACTTATTTATCCTCTTCTACCAATTATCATTAATCCTTCAAAGACCGGTTAGAACAACAAAGAATGCAGCAAGAAACCGATACAGTTATACCTCATATAACATAAGAATTCACTACACACTGATGCCCGACACAAGTATGCCTCCAAATCCGTCACTTTATTTCTCAATGATAATAAACTACAGCATACAAGAGCAGAGGTTCAATGCCCAAATCATTCGTCCAGAATGAAGAGAGGTTGCCTGCTTAAATAGAAATCTAGCAAAGAGAGGGGAATGCATCTCCTCAAGGATGTGCTAGCTCCAAGTGAGTTGTTTGTGGGTTGGAGAAAGGTTGAAATGAGATGGATAAAGGCAAAAAGAGAAGCAACTTCCAAAACTTTGGAATCCACATCACCAAAAATCATCCACATCACCCAAACTTCCATCTCTCTTGGGATGTGCTCCCCCACTTGGAGAGGAAAGTTCCAAACTCAAAAAACTGTCCGAATTGGCAACATCTGACTTGTCCCTCTTGCCCGACTACTTGCCAAAATGGTTTTCCAAGTCACCCAACTCTTTTTTGGCAATTATCTTTTATGTTTTTAATTGCCGAACTTTTTGATATTTCTTTTTTTCTTGGGTTTTTGGAGTAATTATTAATTTTGGGGTTGAATAATTGATCGAAAATTTAGGAAAGTGGGTCTAGGGGTTACGTGCATGCTTTGAGTTAGAAAATGAGCAACCCCATGGAAAATACAACCTCCTAGCCTCACTTTTATGATTTTTTACACTTTTACAATTAACTTATTATGAATAAGCCTGTAAAAACGGGAAAAAAATGATTTTTTCCGAAGAAAAAAAAAAACTAAGGGGGGACTTAGGACATGTTCATAATGACTCAAAATAATAATTAGCCTGGTAATATACATCGACACATAGGTTTTAATAACCTCTCAAGGATTAATTAATAAATGTGATTATTCCAGCTTTGGAGGTTTGGGTGAAAAACTCGAAAATTATTTATCGCTTAAAAACAATAAATAATTAACAAAGAAAAAACACCCTGAAATAATGCATTTAATAAACAAGTCCTAAGAAGCCAAACCTTTTACAAAAATTCATCATGCTAACTCATTTTATTACAATTCCCCATGGGGTATGAACATGTTAAAAATTTTTAAAAGGGCCTAGGAAGGCCTGCAAGGACTTTTGAACTTCAAAAATTGAACAAGTGATTGTTCATCTTTAGCAACTTGTTTATAAATCCAATTTAGTGCAACTTAATTGGTAACATCTGGCTCCAACTGTGGGACGTGTGATTGATCTGAACTTTGTGAAAATTGATCATACGAGAATCCTCAAATCTCTGGTTCCTGCACAAAACTTAGATAAGTCAGTCACATGTATATATAATCAAATGAAATAACAAGTTGCAATCTATAATAAAAAATAATATACAACAAAAGAATTTTTTATGAAAATAATCAATTATACAAAATTTAAGTTAGAAAATAAAATGCATAGGAAAGGTTAGAAATTCACGATACAAAGATGCCCCCATGGGCATCAGATGTTGTCACTGAAGAATAACTTCAGAAGTTGCCCGTTTATTGGAAGATTTTTCTTTTCACCATCCATGTCGCTTAAATGAAATGAATTAACACCGGCTATGTCATGAATGATATAGGGACCCATCCATAAATTGTCAAACTTTCCATGTTTTCCAGGATTTTCTCTCCGCTTGTCCCATAGCAATATTGTATCTCCCTTCTGAAAGGTTCTAGGACTAGATGACTTGTCAAAATTTCTTTTGAATTTATCCTAACTTTTGATATTCTGATCAAATGCCCTTCTCCTGACTTCATCCAACTCTACCAACTCATGAATCCTGCTCTGATCATGATTCTTGTAGAACCTGATACACTGGTAACTGAAGTTGAATTGGTAAGGTCACATTCATGCCGTAGACTAATTCAAAAGGAGACTTTCCTATTGCACTTTTCTTGGTGATTCTATCTGCCCACAGTGCAAACTTGATTTTACTATCCCATGACCTCTTATTATCTCCAATAATATTTTTAACGATGGTCATCTAGTTTTTGTTGCTTGACTCAGCAAGATCATTTCCCTGGGGATAGTAATTTGAGGAATGGGATGGGATAATACCATACTTGAAATAGAAAGATGACATGGCTACTGAACTGAAAGGTTTGGAATTATCAGTGGTTATCTTGGCTGGCACCCCAAATCTAGTAATGATTTTGTCTTCAAGGAAATCCGTTACTACCTTTTCGGTTGCTGCTTTAGTAGGTATGGCCTCTACCCACTTGGTAAAATAATCGGTTGCGGTCAAAATCCAAGTGTAACCATTACTTGAATTATCCTTAAACTTACCAATGAAATCAAGACCCCATTGTTGAAAAGGGGCCTGGACTACTACTGGCTTTAAAGGTAATGCGGCAAGTTTCTATTTTCCTGTGAATAGTTGACATTTCTAGCAATTCCTAACAGACTTGTGCACATCATTGAATAAGGTGGGCCAATAGTATCTTGCTCTAAGAATTTTGTGGGTTGTAGTTTTAGCTGCAAAGTGACCACCACAAAATCCCCAGTGAAATTCTTCTAAGAATTTTTTATATTCTTCTTGTGGTCGACTAGATGTTCAGGACAAGTCAGGTTGAGGAGATAGAAAATTATATCTGAATACCATTGTTGTTGTTGAAGACGTTGAAGTTCTATTGCACTGCCTGAGGCTGATGAACTGTTCTAACAAATCCTACCTAAGGCCTACTCATTTTCGTCTGTCATCATCTTAGCAAGACGTTGACCCTTGATTAACTTGGTGGGTTTAATATCTAAGTCATATTCTTGGATCTTTGATACCCACTTTCCCCTTATACCAAGGCAATCTTGTTGAGATAGGATGTCTTTTACTGCTGAATGGGGCACATAAGCAACTACTTTAAAGTACCCAACATAAGTTCTAAAGTGTTTTAAAGATTTAAGAAGGGCATAGGCCTATTTTTCCATTATAGTGTACTCTAGCTCTGAATTATGTAAGGACCTACTCATAAAGGCAATTGGTTGTTCATGACCCTCTTTGTTCTTCTGCAACAAGACTCTGGCAATAGTATCTTCTGAGGAAAAGGAAAAAAATCTGGAACTCTTTGGAATAATATGGGCTAGTCAGGACTGGGGACCTTGCTATGCAATCCTGGTGCTTCTAAAGGATTATTTTCCCTCACTATCCCACTCAAACTTAGCATCTTTTTTAAGTAACTTTTGCATGGGTTTCATTAACTCAACTAAATTTGGTATGAATGTTCTTATGAAATTGATTTGACCATTAAAAGACTGCAAGGCTTTCTTGTTATGAGGTAAGGGAACCTTCTTGATTGCTTCAACTCTTTCAGGATCTATCTTCACATAATCTTTGGAAATAATGTGTCCAAGCAACTTGCCCTCATCTATACCCAAAACTGACTTGGCAGGATTCAAAGAAATACCAGACTTTTTTCTCCTTTCAAATACTTTCATAAGATGTCCTATATGATTAGATCTTTCTTTGGAGAACACCGTAAGGTCATCTTGATATATTTCAATTATCTTTCCAATTAACTCATTGAAAGCATAATCCATAGCTCTTTGGAAAGTTGCACCCGCATTCAGAAGACCAAAGGGCATCCTTAAATACTCAAACGTTCCCCAAGGTGAAGTGAAAGTAGTCTTATGTCGATCTTCTTTTTTAACCAAGACTTGGTTATACCCAGAGAACCCGTCAAGCATAGACATCATGCTTGACCTCATTACTCTTTGCAATAGGGTCTCCATATCTGGCAAAGGATAGTTATTTTTTATGCATGAGATGTTCAAATTTCGGAAATCAATGCATATCCTCAACTATCCATTCTTTTTCCTAACAACAACCAAGTTTGAGCACCATGATGAATGTCTTGTTGGAGCAATGATGCCTACTGCCAACATTTTCTGTAACTCTTGTTGGACCATGTTAGCTAACTTGGGGTTTATTCTTCTGAGCTTCTGTCGAAAGGGTTTGGGATCTGGACTTAAAGGGATTGTATGCTGAAACACATCCTCTCGATAAGGTTTAAGTTCATCATATGTAAAAGAAAACACATCTCTAAATTCCTTTACCAGCTCAATCAAATTTTTTCTCTCTTTCTCAGAAGTTCGTTTTTCGATTTTTATTTTTCTTGGATCTTCTTCAGTGCTAATGTTTATTTCTATGTAATCCTCCTGCTTATTGGTTTCTTTATTCTTACACATGTCTTTCCTATCAATATCTCTTTCCCATTCCACTACTTTCTTGGGAGCAGGATTGCTAGGCTGCTCATCTTCCCCTTCGTAGGATTCTTCCTCTTGAAAACTGACTTGAAAGTCGGAGAACTCTTTCATGTTATTGATGAAATTTATTATCTACTTATCGTCCTTAAACACTTTCCAATGATTCACGTTGTCTAGGACAGAGGGCCTGAAATTTATTTCAAACTTCCCATTTCCCTCTATCAACTTTTCAGTGAACTCTAAGGTAGAAGCTGCTACTGCTAATTTGTTTGCCTCACTCTTTTCTAAGCGAGGCACTGCCATGAGGTATAAAGCATCAAAACATTCCATGGCGTCCCATACTACATTCCTATACTTTTTTAGTCTTCCATACTAACAGGCAAACACATTCTTGACTTGGGAAACAATCAAGTCCAAATCACCTTTGATACTTAACACCTTAATGCCCATGTCCTTTGCAACTTCAAGCCCTAGAAGAAGTGCTTCATACTCAGCTACGTTATTAGATGCATCAAATTCAAGTCTATAAGCAAAGTTAAACTTTAGCTTTGATGGTGAAGTTAAGACAATCCCTGTCGCTTTTCCTGACTTGGAAAAAGCCCCATCAAAACTCACCCTCCATAGTTCATCTACTTCTTCATTCTTGGCTCTCTCTCTGGTGGGTATAAGGTAGTTAGTATAGATGGCATGGTTTCCCAAACTATCCGTCTTGCAGATGTATTCATTATCAGGCTCATCAGGATCTTCAACATGATACTTCCTTTCCTTTTCCCTATATAGTTTGGAATCATGGCATAGGTTCCATTTGGATAGATCCGCCAAGGGAGGCAACCCACTTCCTAGACAACAACATTCCTCATATATGACTACAATGTCCATGCTCACACCAATGTCTGGGTAGGCAACTAACTTGACTAGAAAATTCAAAATTATACCCACAACATCAAATTCCCTTGAGTCCATGGCACACACATTTTGATATGGTTTAGACTCATTTTCTCCATAAATTTATTTGTCATGATGTTAGAGGGTGCACCCAAATCAAGCATACAATTATGCAGCAGCCTATCATTTGCAATCAACGAAATGTAGAAAGGAGGATGATCTTCTTTGTTGGGATCTCTACTATGCAAAACAATAGGAATATCTTCATTAAAATGATTTTGTTTCTTAGTAGGACTCTCAACCAGTTTGTTCACGGTTGTCTCTTTTGCCTTGGTGGATGCCTTCTCCTTAATTTTTTCAGTAATTGCTTCTTTAGGTTTCTCAACATTCTTTTCCTTAGGTTCTTCTAAGGTTTTCATGAAAATATCCCTTCGACTATGAATTTTCAGGATCTCAATTACCGGGATAGGGATTTTAGCACTAGACAACCAATTACCCAAATCAATATTCATATCTACATGGGGGGGTATTTTTACCTTTGGTATGTGTTGATCTGATTTAGTTGGGATGACATTCCTTTTTATTTGGTAGGCCATGCCTTTATACTTCTCAAGGATCTGCTCCAGAGTAGGTTTTTCACCAAAAAAATTTGTAGCATTATCCTTCTCCTGACTATACTCCCTTGCTTGTTTCCACTTTTCTTTGGAGATAGGATGGACAGTCCTGGTATTATTTATGTATTCAGGATATCTAGGATAACCCACAAAATTGCTTGTCTCTATCTGTTCCTGTTCCATGATCTAGCAAAAATTTGGACAAGTAGATTTTTCATGGAATTCTTCACACGGTCTGCAATATGGAGGAACCTCATCAACCTTGTTGTTTGTTTCAAGTTGGTTAGGAGGTCTCTGCTCGTAGGGAGGATACTTCTTTTTCCACTCTTGATTTGGCCTTGGTTGAAAACTTCTTTGATTTTGAGCAATGTGAGTTTTCTCCATGATCATCAATCTATTTTGGAAAGCACTCAGTTGGGAAATTTGGTTGACCATCATTTATTTCATTAATTATGTTATCTCCTTGATGGAATCCTTAGTCTTATCTTTATCTTCTGGCTCAACTGCTTTTCCCTTGGAATCATGTGATTTTGAAATGGAAACACTACTTCTAGAAAACCCAAGTAGAGTGGATTTTCCTGAAGCTTGCATGTTTCTGTCTATTTTTGTAATGTCCTCTTTTGCCTAGGCATTGAGGACCAATCCGCTAACCTATGTGATTCCTGTGGGTTCGAGCGTGTATTGACAGTCAGGGAATCAACTGAAGACTGATGCCATCTACAGAAGATCTAGGTTATATCACCATTGGGTCGAAGAGGGCCACCAAAGCAAAAGGCCACCTACATGCATGACATTTGAGCATTATTTAATGATGCATGCACCCGATTAAGTCTCCATGCGCATGCATGCAAGTCAACTGCAAATTAGAAGTTAAACTGACCTAATTAGGTCAAAATTTAGGGTTTTCGCAGTTGAAAGTTATAAAAGAAAGATAAAGTGAATGGAGAAGGTACTTATGTGATAATTGATATGTGGAGTCGAATTGGAGAGCTCGACAAGCTAAGTTGGGGTTGAGCGCATGCTCAGCTAACTGGTGTATTTCGGTAGCAAAATCTATCTTCCCTAGTTCATCATCAGGTTGGATCATCCAGGTTCAACACTAGTTCATCATAAGGTTACATTCAACAGTTATTCCAGGAGGTTGATTATTCATCCAGCCAGAGGGTTTCACCGTCACACCGTGTCACCATGATCAAAGACAAAGCAATTCGTTTTCCTACCTACAGGGTTCAGAACTTAAGCATGCTACTTCCATCATCATCAGAGGGGTATTATAACACTAGTGCACATCATCCGGGCTTCCAGGAGCAACTTATTTATTATTCTGGATCTTATACAGTTTCAGAGGAGGGCGCATTCACCTGTGGAGGACGATTTGGTGTATCTCCTTATTCCTTCGACAGAATCCTTGCATGCTGGGACCAGTCTCTTCACCATTAGCTGATCTATATACTGGTATGTACATGCATTGATTTCTCCTATTTTATAGCATCTCAGTATTTTTCCAGGGCACATATTTGCATGCAAAGTTCGAGGTTTGCTTTCCTATTTGATTAAGGAGTAAGTCTATTAGCCATCTATAGTATACACATAAACAAGAAAATATCAGTTTGGAATATTACAGTGGTATCAGAGCTATTTTCCTTGCCAGTTGTGGGCATGCAAAAATTATAAATGAATCCAGGAGACAAAGGTATAGAGAAAGAGAAGAGGAGTTAGAGGACATAGATTTGGGGAACAAAGAGTATCAGTTTGAAAAAGGCAAAGAAATAATGGCCGATGATGATAAAATAGCTTTCAATAGTCTCATATCAGCCATAGAAGAACTCACCACTGGGCAAAAAGAAATGATGAGCACCTTCAGGCAAACGACTGAGAAGAATGTGCCCACCCCACACAGTCCCTTATTTCCCAACAGTGATAGGGTATCCACCAGCAGTAGTAGGGAGCACTTACATACCAACATGCAGAGCCATCCCCATATATACAATCCTTTCTGACCTAACATGCCTCAATTCTTAGATAGTCTAGCTGCAATGCTTCTAGCACAAGCAGAACCAAAAGAACCCATGAGTGCCTATCTGAGAGAATATAGGGATTTAGGAGAGGACTTCTATTCAACCATGAACTTCACTAACTTCTGCCACTTTAAAAGTAAGAACAAACCCAAAGCTTACAATAGGCCATTCACCCAAAACTATGAGTTACAACGCACCATAGGGAAACTGATTATCCCTACCTTTAAGGGCACTCGGGGTGGCCCAGCTAGGAATTGGGTACAGAAGTTGGATACATACTTCCAGCTCAAGCCCATGATTGAGACATATGCCATTAAATTGGCTACTTTGCATTTGGACGAAGAAGCACATGAGTGGTGGTACCACGGGTTAGTGACACTAGGTCACAACACCATCACCTCATACACAGATTTTACACAGAGGCTCATTGAGTGGTTTGATCAAAAGGATCCAGAGGTACACTTTAGGGAGCTGACACAACTCAAGTAGACAGGGAGTGCAGATGCTTTTATTTCTGAGTTTCAGAGGATAGCAGTCATGGTCACAGATATATCAGAGAGCAGGTTGATTATGTTGTTCATTGAGGCTCTCACTAAACCCTTACGGGGATGGATCAAGTCTTATAGGCCCACCACCCTAGCAGATGCCATCAGACGGACTAGAGACTTGTAGGATGCATTGCCAAAAAATAGGTTTCCTCCCAGGACCAATGTTCCTATTAAAGTTAAAGAAAGGAAACCATGGCCCAAGAAAGAATGGATGGACAATAATACTTGACAGGACCTTAGAAGAAAAAATTTATGTTTCACTTGCCAGGAGCCATGGGCACCAGGTCACAGATGTTCAGGGAAGGGAAAGGATTACTACATAGAGGCCTATTCTGACAATGGGGAGGATGATGATTATTCGGATCAGGAGCAGAGAGAGACACCAGAGATAGTTAGGGAGTTACCGCCCTCAGGAGGTACCATTGCTACCATGACAGGGGTTCCTAGATTCCACACTCTCTGAATCAAAGGTACCATACAGGGCCACAGAGTGGGAGTGCTGATAGATGGTGGGGCATCCCAAAACTTTATTGATGCTGCATGGGTTAAAAGGAGAGACATTCAGACTGAGAGTTTTGACGGGTTTTCAGTAGTTGCAGCAAATCACACCATGGAGTGTAGTCAGAGGATTCCTTAATTAACAGTAACACTTGGGAATTATACAGTGAGGGAGACATTCTACGTGGTGGATGTACCTGACATGAAGGCGGTATTAGGAGTTCATTGGATGTATTCCCTAGGGAAGTATTCCACAAACTACCAGACCATGGAGATGGAGTTCACTGGAGCTGAGGGACAGAAGGTAGTATTGAGAGGGATGAATACCTACCCTCCCACGCCAGTGACATCACACACGATGGAGGCAGTACTCCAATAGGGAGATATGGAGGGAGCAACAGAGTGTTTTGTTACCTTCAGGAAACCACCAGATAAGGCCACACAACATCCATCAGTATTCAGAGATCGTTCAGCAGGTCGACCTCTATATAGGGGATTTGAGAGCTGCCCCCCCCCACCCCCCCCTTAATGATGAGGGTCAATTGATTATGATTCCAGAGCGCATCCTAGAGGTGCGAGAGCGGAAATTGAGGAACAAAATCATCAGAGACTACTTGGTTCAATGGAAAGATCTGCCTATAGAGGAGGCCACTTGGGAGACAGAACAGGTATTACAGCACCCAGCTTTACAGTTGCTTGAGGACAAGCAAATTCGAGCGGGGAGGACTGTTATGTCCTCTTTTGCCTAAGCATTGAGGACCAACCCGCTAACCTATGTGATTCCTGTGGGTTCGAGCGGGTACTGACAGTCAGGGAATCGGCTGAAGACTGATGCCATCTACAGAAGATCTAGGGTATCAATATTATATCACCATTGGGTCAAAGAGGGCCACCAGAGCCAAAGGCCACCTGCATGCATAACATTTGAGAATTATTTAATGATGCATGCACCTGATTAAGTCTCCATGCGCATGCATGCAAGTCAACTGCAAATTAGAAGTTAAATTGACCTAATTAGGTCAAAAGTTAGGGTTTTCGCAATTGAAAGTTATAAAAGAAAGATAAAGTGAATGGAGAAGGTACTTATGTGATAATTGATTTGTGGATTTGAATTGGAGAGCTCTGCGAGCTAAGTTGGGGTTGAGAGCATGCTCAGCTAAATGGTGTATTTCGACAGTGAAATCTATCTGCCCTAGTTCATCATCAGGTTGGATCATCTAGGTTTAGCACTAGTTCATCATCATGTTACATTCAACAGTTATTACGGGACGTTGATTATTCATCCAGCCGTAGGGTTTCACCATCACACCGTGTCACCGTGATCAGAGACAAAGCAATTCGTTTTCCTACCTACAGGGTTCAGAACTTCCGCATGCTGCTTCCATCATCATCAGAGGGGTATTATAACCCTAGTGCACATCATCCGGGCTTCCAGCAGCAGCTTATTTATTATTCTGGATCTTATACAGTGTGAGAGGAGGGCGCATTCACCAGTGGAGGACGATTTGATGTATCTCCTTATTCCTCCGGCAGAATCCTTGCATGTTGGGACCAGTCTCTTCACCATCAGCTGATCTATATACTAGTATGTACATGCATTGATTTCTCCTATTTTATAGCATCTCAGTATTTTTCTAGGGCACATATTTGCATGCATGCAAAGTTCGGGGTTTGCTTTCCTATTTGATTAAGCAGTAAGTCTATTAGCCATTTACAGTATACACATAAACAGGAAAATATCAATTTGGGATATTACAATTTTTTTAGCAATTTGCATAGCACCCTAAAGGGTTGTTGGTGTCTCTAAGTCGGTATCTCATTTCTCCTTCAAAGGATTCTATGTAGTAGATGAGAATCGATGCATTGGGAGGTTTAATATCTTATGCAATCTTGAAACTAAATCATTGATTTTTTTATTAAACTCCTCGATTGTCTCATTTTCTTTCTTCTTAGTCTCATTCAAGGCAGCTAACAGGTGTCGATTCTCTTTCTTATCACCCCATCTTGAATTGAAGGCTATCTCAAACTCTGCAAAGGTCTTGAAGCTATTATCATCCAGATTAGAGAACCATTAAAATGCATCAGCTTCTAAAGATAAGGCAAAGAGCCTCATCTTTACATCTTCAAAATTCACATTATGGCATCACTTGGCATAGCACTATGCAAAAAATAATAGATGAGATTTAGCAGTGATAGCATCATTATCATGGAAAGAGGGAACCTTCTCAATGGATTTATCAAGGATTTGATGAGGATAACTAGCAATGGTGATAAAGTCCAAGGGTTTAAAAAGATCGCCCATGCTGGTAGGTGAATTACTTGATTGAGGATCAACAAATAAAAGGTGAATGTCACGGATTGACTCAGACCTAAGGTTTTCAAGGATCCTACGAGAAGCTAGCTTGCTTTTCCTCCTATGATAGACCTGTTCAGGCTCAGGGATGAACTGAAGCAAGCCTTTAGAGTTTCTTCTTGTTGAATGCCTAGGTAAAACTAAAGATAGTGGAGTCGCCAGATGATCTGAGTAAAATTATTGAAATTTTAACATTCATCAAACAAAGCATAAAAAAAAGGAAAACTCAAAGTTGTATTCTAAGAATAAAAAGACTTATCCCTGGCAACATCGCCAAAATGTTGCCGCCTAATTCGCACCTCGAGTCACGTGGAAGAAATATTCAAGCCACTGGGTGGGACCTTGGGGGCAAGTAGGAATCAAGTGTTGTCACTTGATCTTGACTCCTCCGTCTAGGCTCTCTCCTAGCGAAGCCAAGGTGGGTTGTCCCTATTAAAATAAAATATGGTGTTTAAACTATAACAATGCAACAATTAGTCTAGGAGATGAGATACAATAAAACCTTGAAACAAAGATAACTGCAAAATATTTAATTAACTAGCATAAATAACATTTCACACAACACAATGATTAACTTAATAGAGAAAATAAGTAAGATTCCCAAAATAGACCAGTGCCAGTGGAGTGATTGTGTAAAGGGTTGCTACTGAAGTCTCGTGAAGTATTGCAATTGTCTCAGCTGGTCAGTTTTAAGATTATTAAGTGAGTAATTAGGGAGTGGGTCAATTCTTGGTAAATTTTATTATTAATGTGGTAATGATCTTTCTTATGAAGGGGAAAGGGTATTCCAGATATACCCAGAGGTACGAGGAATATGTCTGGATTTACCAAGAAGTGGCTCTCACAGTGACATGTGGGCTAGATGGAGTCGCAGGACAATGTTCAACACTACACCAAACGGGGGTGTAGCCTAACGACATCCTGCGGTCACTTTCTAGTGGTTCCCGCTTCACTTGCATAATTTCCCCACAGCTTAGTACAATCGCATAAGTGTCGTATTTTCACTTGTAGGGATTAATTGATGTGTTTTGCTAATTACTAGTCACTTCAATCCCTTTCTAATTGTCCCACCGATCCAGCCAAAGGTCTGCAGTGGTCACAAGAGCATACAGGGTCTTGAAGTCTTGGGTATTTTAAGTTTTTTTTAAAGTTAAGTGTGAGTTTTTTAAATATCGACGCCGATACTCTCGTTACCGAGAACACAGCCAGATTGGTTAATTTTACTTTAGGAACTTAAAATAAACTGGAAAAATAAAGAAAAACAAAAAAAATTAAAAAAATGAAACAATGTGAATGCCCCCTGGGGTGATGGGGTGTGGACACTTGGCTTCCCACTTGCTTCTCTTTTTACAATGATTAAAAGAAAGAAGTACTTGTGTTGCTTTGTAGAATAGGAACGACAAGTTTTTTACAATTAAGGGCCTTTGAGAAATGGCCAATGAAAGAGGTATGAGAAGAGGGGCTTCCTGTTTGACTTGGATCTTCAAAATTTCGTCAGAGTGCCTCTTTATCAGACCAATCTTTGCTGCAAAACAACGAACAAATTTTTATTTAATATGATAGAAAATCAGATTAAAACATAAAAAATAAGTAAATACTTTAAAGATAGAAAATTTTAGGAATAAAATTAGTACTTGCTTCGAATCAGATCTTGAAAAATAAAACTTTAATGATCAGATCTAAATCTTTAAATTTGCATATGTAAATCAGAAAGCTAAGATATTCCAATATTTCAGTGAGATTCGAATATGCAAAAAATTATAACTAGTAAGCAAAATTTGAATTTTTTAAAGTGACAGAAGAAGGAAAAGAAAGATGCCCCAAAGCTTTGAAGCTTGGGCAATGGAGTCCTCAAGTAGAGAGCGAAGGGATTTAAATCTTCTTAAACAAATCACAAAGATATGGTGGAATCAAACAAGAACCAACACTCCTCCACGCTAGATATCCTTGCATAGCTTGAACAATACTACACCAAAGCGTTATATCCAGGAGTATTTAAGCAAAAGACTAGATAGTATGCATACAAACAAGTAAAACATACAAATCTAAGATCTACTCACATAAATAACTCAGATAAACAAATAAGAAACTACTTATTTATCCTCTTCTACCAATTATCATTAATCCTTCAAAGACCGGTTATAACAACAAAGAATGCAGCAAGAAATTGATACAATTATACCTCATATAACATAAGAATTCACCACACATTGATTCCCAACACAAGTATGCCTCCAAAGCCTTCACTGTATTTCTCAATGATAAATAAACTACAACATACAAGAGTAGAGGTTCAATGCCCAAATCATTCATCCAGAATGAACAGAGGTTGCCTGCTTAAATAGAAATCTGGTAAAGAGAGGGGAATGCATCTCCTCAAGGATGTGCTAGCTCCAAGTGAGTTGGTTGTGGGTGGGAGAAAGGTTGGAATGAGTTGGATAAAGACAAAAGGAGAAGCAACTTTCAAAACTTTGGAATCCACATCACAAAAAATCATCCACATCACCCAAACTTCCATCTCTCTTGGGATGTGCTCCCCCACTTGGAGAGGAAAGTTCCAAACTAAAAAAAGTCTCTGAATCGGCAACATCTAACTTGTCCCTCTTGCATGTCTACTTGCCAAAATGATTTGCCAAGTCACCCAACTCTTTTTTGGCAATTATTTTTTTTGGTTTTAATTGCCAAATGTTTTGATATTTCATTTTTTTTGGGTTTTTGGGTTTTTCGAGTAATTATTAATTTTGGGGTTGAATAATTACTCGAAAACTTAGGAAAGTGAGTCTAGAGGTTAAGTGGGTGCTTTGAGTTAGAAAATGATTACCCCCATGGCAAAAAAACCTCCTAGCCACACTTTTATGAATTTTTACACTTTTACAATTAACTTATTAAAAATGATTAGCATGGTAATATACATCGACACACAGGTTTTAATAACCTCCCAAGGATTAATTAATAAATACATGATTATTCCAGCTTTAGAGGTTTGGGTGAAAAACTCGGAAATTATTTATCGCTTAAAAACAATAAATAATTAACAAGGAAAAAACACCTTGGAATAATGCATTTAATAAATAAGTCCCAAGAAGCCAAACCTTTTACAAAAAGTCATCATGCTAAATCATTTTATTACAATTCCCCATGGGGTATGAACATGTTAAAAATTAAAAAAAAAGGGCCTAGGAAGGCTTGCAAGGACTTCTGAACTTCAAAAATTGAACAAGTGATTGTTCATCTTTGGCAGCTCGTTTAGAAATACAACTAGTGCAACTTAGTTGGTAACAAAATTGAAGCTGCAGTTGACCTTGAAGCTAGGAGACCACATGTTGTGTGAGAAGATTGCCGATACTGTCCATATTGTTGGTGTTTTGAAGATTGAATTATTGGAGTTGAGGTTTGACCTTCTTTCATTTGTAAGGCTGCAAGAAGTGCATGTGTTGGAGATTGCTCTATCTATGCAAAGAGTTGTAGTGGTGTAAGATAGATTTGGATGAGTTGTAAAGTCTGAGACTGATTGTGTCATTAAGAATATTGTTGTTGTACAATAACTTTGCTGCTGTAATAATATTGTGAAGTGTGCTGCTCAATATTGCATCGAACTACTGCTGCAACTTGTCCACTTTATGCTACTACAAAATGTGTCTGCTGCAAGATCTTTTGTTGATGTATTATTGTATTTTTCATCTTCTATGAAGATTTGAAATGTAATTATCATGTAGAGCTACATAAACAAATATATGATAGCTACAAAATTGTTTCAATATGCTACAGAATTGTTTTAATAAGCTACAGAATCATATTGTAATTTGTAAAGGAGCAGGAACTTAAACCTTCATCCCATATTTTTCTTCAAGTATTCTATAAGTTGCAGGTTCCATATTAGAGATACACTCTTTTGCATCAATAGTTGGTGTTTTCCTCATTGGAAATGACACATATCCAGAATGGTTCAGAAAGATAAAATCAACCTTCACATACAATGACCTATAGGATGGGATATGTGAAGGAAAGACAATTAAGACAGAAGCAGATGCAGTCATAACTACTAATCCAAAACCTCTTGCATTAGATAAGAGCTTGCTATTTGGAAATCCAGTGACAAGAAAGCTTTGGCTATGATCACTACCATTGTCAGTGAAGAGGTGAGGCAACACATTTTGCTTGTAAAATCATGTTTTGAAGTATTAAAGACATTAAAATACTTGAATGACTCACATTTTGAGATAAAATTAATTCAGTTAATGTTAAAATTGTTTAGTTTGGAAGTAAAAGATAACGAACCTATGTTGGTTGCATATGAGATCAGAGCAATCATGCATAAAATCCAAACATCTAATATGAAACTTGACCTTCCACTTGCAACATTTGTAAAGTTACTTTATCCAACTCAGTCCAAGTACCTTGAGTCCCTGCAAGCAAGAGACAAGTTCAAAGACCTCACCTTTGACACCTTGGGAGAAAAAATTGCAGACACAAAGAAGACCTCTAGAAAGAAGATAAGCGAGCCTGGTGGAGAATCCCTTTGATTTGTCTAGAAAGCAAAAAATCATCCCAAAGACCCTTCCAAGGGAGATAGCAATAAAAGAGAACGAGAAAGAAGAATCTTTCAGAGGTAGAGGGGGCAAAAACAACTCAAGCAAAAGATCAGATCTAAAGTGCGAGCGATGTGGGAAGAATGGATGTGAAGAAGATCATGTTGGGTTCCTTCAAATTCCATTAAAGGAAGACACAATCATAATAAAGAAGACACAAATAAAAACCAAGAGGCTGGTAAAGCCCCTGATTCTGCTCATTGTATTGTTGCACTGTAATCTTGGCATTAATGAAATAACTTCTCTTTCATCTTACAAATATTGTTGGTTGCTTGATATTGGTGCAACTTCTCACATGGTTTTTAGAAAAGACTGTTTTGAACAACTAAATGACATAGTATACTTTGTGGACAAATCTAGCCTCAAACCAAAGGGTTGGTTCAAACAGGCTCAAGTTGCCTGGTTTCCTTGTTTTTGTGTAAAAGAATGTTCTCTATCTTCCAGAGTTGCAGAGAAGCTTGCTGTCCTTAGTGCAAATTCGACAGCAAGGCCAGCCCATCCACATGTTTGATGGAATTGCAGAGATAAGGAAGTCTTTTGACAACAAGGTCATCATGATCAGGTATGAAGATGGAAAGTTGTTTAAGTTGAAGGGTTGTTTTGTAAGAGTTCAAAACTTTGCCTACACATCTCAAATTGAAGAAGGTAATTTGTCATTCAGTTTATTGTGGCATGCAAGATTTGATCACTTGAATTATAATAGTCTTTGTTTGTTAAGAAAGAACGATGTATATGGTTTTCCCACTATTCCTAAGAAAAAGAAGAAATGTGATGCATGCATACTAGGCAAACATAGTAAGTAGTCATTTCAAGAGTCTAAATTTAGAGTATGTAGAAAGTTAGAATTGGTTCATTATAACTTATGTTTCCCATGCCAATTCCTTCTACAAATGGTAATAAGTACCTCGTGACCTTTGTTGATGACTATTCTAGAATGTGTTGGGTATATTTATTAAAGATAAAGTGTGGAGCATTTCAAACTTTCAAGAACTTTCATGCATGGATAGAGAATCAAGAACAAGCAACATATTTGTACATTTCGACTTGATAATGGCAAATAATACACCTTTAATGATTTTGAAGACTATCTTTATAAACATGGGATTGCACATCAAACTTCAGCTCCTTACAATCCTCAACAAAACGACGTAGTAGAAAGGATGAATAGAACATTAATGAATATGACACGATCAATGATGTTTTTCAAGAATGTGTAACTGATGTTTTGGGGTGATGCAGTAGTATGTGCAACATATTTGAGAAATAGAAGTCCATCTCATGCTCTTGAAGACAAGACTCCATGTGAAATGTGGTTTGGCCACCTTCATTTGGTTAGGCATCTTAGGGTTTTTGGTTCCACCTGCTATGCCTTAATACCAAAGGAGAAAAGAAACAAACTTGGTGCTAGAAGTTGAAGATGCATTTTCTTGGGGTATTTATACACTTCCAAGGCATACCATCTTTATGACGAGGTAAACAAGAAATTTGTTGTTTCTAGAGATGTCATTTTTCTTGAAACTAATAAAAATGACAAGTCTATTGAAAGATAGCTTGATCGTTTGGAGAAGTTTTCCCATCTAAAGACATATTATGAATTTGATATTGAAATTCCACATCTTGAAATGGGGATCCCGATCTTGGATCATGATCAATATCTGGAATTTCCTTTTGAAGCACCAACACTCCCTCACGAAGAAGAAGTTTAGACCACTTCACTTGAACTAGATGATGTGATTGAGAGGATTGGAAGATTGAACCTTTAAGAGAATGGAGCACCTCTAGCTAATCAACTTGGACCATCAAGGAAGATTCTGAAATGGGCCATAAGACACTTGAAAATGTCCATCCATATGAAGTTGGAAAGATAGGAACAAGAAGTTCAACAAGACAAGAAGATGGAGGAGAAACAAATAACTCAGGTGACAAAATTGATAGCTCGTTTGATTGTGAATTGAATTTATTTGCTAATTTTGAACCAAATTCCTTTATATAAACTACTACATGTGATGAGTGGAAAGAAGCGATGCACTCATGAAGAATGGAACCAAAAAGCTGGTTAATCCATCAGTTGGAACCAAACCAATTGGCTATAAGTGGGTATACACGAACACATACAAATCAAATGGCTTACTTGACAAGCAAAAAGCAAGGCTCGTCTCGTGGTGAAAGGCTATGCACAAAAAAAAGGAATTAACTATGAAGAAACACTCTCCCCCACAACAAAATGGGTTATCATCCACATTTTTTTCTCCTTGGATGCACAAAATGGGCGGAAAGTCCACCAGATGGATGTAAAAACAACCTTCTTGAATGGAGACTTGAAAGAAAATGTCTTCATGTCTCAACTAGAAGGTTTCGTTATGAAGGGACAAGAAAACAAGGTATGCAAACTTGTCAAATCCTTGTATGGCCTAAAACAAGCAACTTGAGCATGGTATGAAAAGCTAACTGAGCATATTCTAAAGCTAAATTTCAAACATTATAATCTTGATGACACAACATTGTTTGTGAAGAAAGTTGGAAGATCTATTGTGTTTCTTGTGGTGTATGCAGATGACCTTTTGATGATAGGGAACAATGAAAGTTACATAGCATCCATAAAGAAAGATTTGAAGAAAGACTTTGAAATGATAGATTTGGGACATCTTCATTACTACTTAGGAATTGCATTGACTCAACATCCTAAGTACACATTCATATCTCAGAAAAAAAGTATGTTGAAGAATTGTTGAACATATTTTGCATGACAAAATGCAACCCTCTTTCAACTCCAATGGAACAAAAGTTGAAGGTCACATCAAGTAAAGGAAAATTATTTGAGGATGTGACCAAGAACTGATAGCTTGTAGGAATCCTTATCTACCTTACCACCATCAGACCAAATATTCCTTATGTTGTTGGAATTCTTTCCAGATTCATGCACAAACCTTGTGAAGGACACTGGTCTGCTGCAAAAAGAGTTATAAGGTACTTGAAGGGGACTCAAGACTTTGGACTAAAGTACACTAAGGTGGAAGATTTCAAACTCATTGGGTACATTGATTCAAACATCGATGGTGCCAAAGAGACAGGAGTGTCCACTTCTGGATACACAATGAGAAGCAAAATATGTGGCAACTGCATAAGCAACAAAGGAGATTGTGTGGCTTAGGTATATACTTGAATATTTGCAGGAAAAGCAAGAAAATTCCACTCCTTGATTAATCAACAACACTTATGCAATCAAGTTGGCCAAGAATCCTAGATTCCATGATCGAACCAAGCACATCAACACAAAGTACCATTTGATCGACACGATGTAGACGCTAAGACAGTTCATTTACGACATTGTTCCACGAATGAGCAAAAGTTTAGAACCATGCCCAGACTCACAAATAGTCCTTTAGATTAAGAGGGAGAATGTTGGAAAATTAATCCTCGGATTATTGGTTCCACATATTACTTAAATAATGTAAATAAAGTATGAATATGAATAGTCATGTAGGAAGCTTAAAAAGGTAGATGAAACTCAACCACCATATGTAATGTATAAATAAATGTATTTGCAATGGAATAGATGAATTCATAAGTTATTCATTTGACAATATATAATCAAAATTATATTAATTTTGGGACACTCATCTCCAAGCTTTTATAGCATTGAAATAAATCTTTAAAAAAGACCAAGTAGTACCTTAATTTTTTTTCTTAAAATCTGATAAATCAAAATAAGTTTAAATATACATAGACTATCATCATTATGAACCAAACACATAAGATGAATTGTAAATTTTAAAACAAAACATCTTAGATAGGTAACCCTAAACTTTGTAGAAATGTATGGTTAGTGTTTACCTACGTGTTGATTATAGTGTCAATCGATCACCCTCATCGACCTTACTAAAAGGGCAAAATATTTGAAATAATCCACGTACGAGAAAGCAAAGTCAAGGACGGAAACTTTCAACTATATTTTTTTAAAATATATATTTTGGAAAAATTGATAATTTCTATCACATGATTCATGATATTCTACTACGAATTTATGAAAATCAATACATTTCCAATAAATTAAGGATAACTCTGTCGAATTGCAGTAACCAATATAATAGATATGGTTGTTTAATGTTAAAATATGTAGAAATAAGAAGAGTTAGCCTGCCGAGTCGAAGGAAGCTCAAGAAACCCACTCGGTCTGCATACCCAACGTGAACGCTCAATAATAATAAAAATACGTTTTTTTGGACATGTTATAACTGTAGTAGGATAGTGAACCAATGGCTTCATTCTCAGTCTCTTGCTCGTGTGCATTTTTGAGACCCTTAGTCCATTATACATGTTTGAGACCCTTAATCCATTGTAGATCAATCTCCATTCGAAGAGGAACATCAATACACACGGCAAGCTGTTCGAGTCAGAGTTCAGCGGATCAGAAAACCACAGACATGTCTGCTGAGAGAATTAAGGTGCACAAGGAGAATGCGCCTTATGGTTCATGGAAGTCTCCAATCACAGCAGATATCGTCTCCGGAGCCGATAAGCGCTTGGGTGGTTTCGCCCTCGACGGGGAGGGGCGTGTCATATGGTTGGAAGGTCGTCCAACTGAAGCAGGGCAAGTTTCCAACCCCCATCTTAGAGCTTTCAACCGTCATAATGAATGATATGATGTAAAGGCATTCCTGGTCAGAGGGTGAATAGATTTTGTGTAGTGGCTGTTTATGTTTATATTTATGTCTCTTAAACCTATAACCCCATATTTAATTTAGATTTTCTCGCTGGATAAATCTAAAGCAATGCTGGTTCTCTCCTTAATACAAACACCCAATTGTCTGAATATAAGGTGAAAACGATAGCATCCTTGGGATCTTATTCTTTGTGCTTGCTGACAAGTAAGAAAGTTGGCGTTGGCCGCTGGATACCCAGAAGCGTTGGTATGAAATAAACGTGGTATTAAAACTTTAGACTGAAGCTGGAGCTTACAACAGCTATTCAAATGCATTAACCTTCTTTACCTTCCTTTTTCCTGCTCACTCACTCCGGCAGTCAGGTAAATTTGCTTACCTGAACTACACGCCAGGGTAAGGTCCTGAAAGGTCAACCCTGAGCTCTGGTCAGGTAAGGGTTGGGTATGCCAACTATGGTCCTTATGCTTGTTCCGTGAGTTACTAGTCAGTAGCCGAATCTCTCCCTCCCATTTAGATGAGTAAAAGGTTTCACCTTTGAAAGACGACCTCTGTTCAATCCTCTAGTAGCATCCTTTGCCTTGAAGTTCAAACTTGGTTCAGGTAAGACTATTCAGGGCCAACTCTTTTCACCTAATAATTTGTGTCATGCTTATACATAGTCGAGCTTAGTTTGTTGTTTTTCTATGTTGCACAAGTTTGTGGATTGCATGTATTTTGGGTAAGAGTATCTGGTCGGGCTAGAAGCTTCCCTCAAATTTGCAAGAAATGATAGGTTGGGTGCAGAATTAGATTAAAAACATAAAAAACTTAAACCAAAAAAATAAAAATCATTTTTTAAATAGAACATAATTGATTAATTTCACAATTTAAACTATTTTAGCCTCATAATCCTTTACTAGAGACATGACATCTATTTCTGTTAAATTTGTTCATACCCCAAGGTCCATGTTATACATAAATTGGGCTTGTGTGACGTGAAGCCAACCCTTTACTAACTATGCATGACTCTTCTGCAATGATATGTTTGCTAGTTTTGATCCACAACTTTGTCCCATTCTATGAGTTTGTAAAGGCAAGTTGCATACCTATAGATGTATGAAGCACCAATAGTTTCATAAACCATGAGATTTAATCTTTTTCTAATTCCTTGTTCCAACTCCATCTTTGGTGCCTCTGCATTTTGTTGAGATGGTAACCACTGCTTATATCTCATGCAGATGAACTTTATTGTTTCAAGTTTCAGCTAACATCAAACTTTCAAAGTCATTGGTATTTTGAGGTTGATGTTATTTATGATTCTAAATTGCCATATCAATCAATAGGAATAGACATGAATTAGAGTTGTTCAATATCTTAGTATTGGTGTAGAAAGATCCATGTTTATTCACTCAAGTACACTGGATGCTTATATTTTGAGTGTGAACAGATCTAAAGAGCTATGAGGCATGAGCCCTTTAATTTATTTAACCTTGAAAATTACAAAAATGGCATGATTGATAGATTCAATTGTTTTTTTTATTGTTAACAATGATTATTCAATTGATTTTTGACACATTTCTTATGATTATAGGCCTTGTTGCTACCTAATCTGCACCTTCGGGCGAGAAAAATCTTAAGTCATTGGGCACGGCCTTGGGGGAAAGCATCAAGTCGAGTCATTGTCACCTTGACAAGGTCAATGCCTAAACAAAGCCAAGGGGGGCTAATCCCTATATAAAAATAATCTAAGGTTTAAAGCAAAAGAACTTAGGAGTTAATACAACAATTACGAAAGATATGAATATAGACAACACCAACGGGTACTCCTCGCCCATAAGTGAATCATAGGGTCACCTGGCGGGAATCATCCACAATCAGGACCAAACATTGGGTGCAAGTGACCAGAAGGGTCAAGGTTTCAGAAACCCAACTCACCTAGGCTCAAGACCCAACACGGTCTATCCAATATAGAGATCTAAGAGGGGGAAGGTCTTCAATCTCATTGATCAAGGTCGAAGTCAAGTGTCAATGTCAATATGGAAGAAATAGATGGGTGGAGGGAAGTGAAAAGGTGGTGCCAACATAACAAGATAAGGGTAAGTCTGCATAAGGTAGGCGATACTAGTGAGCATATAAAAATGTCTCAATATCCAAGACCATATATCCACTTAGTACAACAAGTCTATGAAATAGCATAAAAATAGCAGAAATAGACCAAAAGAGAGTAGTCCACGACTTAATAGTGAATAACAGAGATGAATAGCAATCCTCTTTGAGGGAGGAACCTCCTTACACAATGTACTGTGTACCCAAGACGAGACAATATACAATGCTTACCCAAATGAAAATATCTCCTTCCTATATATAGGAGACAAAGGTGTACAATAACAACTAATAGACCCATTAATAGACCCAAGCCTACATCAATAATATGTAATACACCACCATATAGGGGGTAAAGTTCTACAATGTTGGGGGAACTGTGCCCAACATTTAGGGATTAACATGCCCCTCCCCTTTAGACAAGCGTTGTCCTCAACCCGTGGGTAGTTGTGGATGCTTCTGTATGAAGGCATCATCTTTCCATGTTGAATTTGTAGCTGGTAAGTTCTTCCACTTGACGAGGCACTCAATAACTTGATTTCGTTGTTGTTTGGTACTTGTTTCAATGATTTGTTCAAGTTCCCATATTATTTTTCCTTCTTCAAAAATTGTTAGACTGTGATGTCGATCTACTTGTTGTTTCATCTTGTTTTTGGACATCTTCAGTATTTGGAGACTGCTTGCTGGTGCTCTATGTGATCTACCACTGCTTGAACTATAGAGTTTCCTTCTTCAACCTTGATTGGAAGATTGTTTTATAATCGACTTAGAGTGAGATAAATTTAAAATTTCAGCTCCTCTGGGCCTGCAACTTCTTCTAGTGGTGGTTTGATGTGTCCTCTTGCTGATGCCGCAAGTCTGACCTAATTTGGATGCTCTAGTAAAACTCTATTGCAATTCTCCCAACTTCTTATTTTTGGTTTATCCAGAAGAGAGAACATGTATGGTATTCCACGTCTCCAATTTTTCGTTTATGTACCTGAGAATCTTACCACAGATACCCTGGTATGTCTTCTTTCAGATGCAATAGGTCTCACTCAATTTGAATCTCAGATGCCTTAGATTTGACCTTTTTCCCTAGAACACCTGTCTCAAACCTTGATTGGAAGACTGTTTTAGGGCTGAATTGTAATTGAGATCAAATTTGAATTTCAACTTCATTGGGTCTAAAACTTCGGCCTGTGGTACCTTGATGTGTCCTCTTTCCAATGCCGTAGGTCTGACCTAATTTGGATTCCCCAGCGGAAAGTTATTGCAAATGTACCAATAGTTATTCTTTTCTGTCCTTTCAAAAGAGCGAACTTGTATGATATGCCACGTGTCCAGTATTTTGTTTCTACAGCTAAAAATCCTACCACAGATACCTTGGGTCGTTTTCTTTCGTATGCAACTGGTCTCACTCAATTTGGATTTCAGATGCCTTAGATATGACCTTTTACCCTAGAACACTTGTTTTAGACTAGTAAAAAACTCTAGATTCCTCCACAATTATCTTTGAAACGATAATCGATCAGGATTTGAATTTCAGACTGAAGATAGTTTGGCTTGTTTTAGAAGTGGGTTTTTAACTTTGATTTTTGAATCCTTGTAGAAAAAAAGTTGTAGTGAAAATTCCAAGATGACTCGTTTTGCAGAAGCTAGTCCAGAGGAAACGACTTTGATACCAAATGTTATGCAACCAAGTCCCATAAATAGCATAAAAATGACAGAATTAGATCAAAAGAGAGTAATCCATGACTTAATAATGAATAACAGAGATGAATAGCAATCCTCTTCGAGGGAGGAACCTCCTTACACAATGTACTGTGTACCCAAGACAAGACAATATACAATGCTTACCCAAATGAAAATATATCCTTCCTATATATAAGAGACAAAGGTGTACAATAACAACTAATAGAGCCATTAATAGAGCCATTAATAGACCCAAGCCTACATCAATAATATGTAATACACCACCATACAGGGTGTAAAGTTTCACACTATAGGGGGAACTGTGCCCAACATTTAGGGCTTTATAGATTTTGCATTTCATAATATATAGCATGAATCTCATAGATGCATGTAATGATGGTAGTACAACTTGTTTCAAGTCTAGCTAACCCAAGTCTAGAATAACGTATGCCCAAAAGCACTTTAAGAGTACCTTTGGATCAGCCTACCTTAACTCAAAAAAAGTTGAAGTTAAAACTAGCTAAACAAGTGAAAAAGGAACCAAGGAAAGCAAGCTTTCCTTGGGATCTTGGCTTGCTGTTTGTGTAGCCGATGAAATATGCACTGATTGTTGGATTTATCTTTTATAACAGCAAATAGAAATCTAATGCATGCAAGCTACAAGTTTTTTTTAAATTTCCATGCAAAAATGACGATTTCCCTAAAGCTAGATCTAGAATGCTTATGAAACTTTTTAACTGCAAGATCTATACTATGGGCTTTGATTAGATAGATCTATGTTGGAATTACTTTTAAGATGATAGATCTAAGCAAAATCAAAGCTATTAACAAAGTAACCGGGTAAAAATGTTGATTTTGAGGGAGGAAGAGGAGGAGAGAAATGCTGGTTTCCTTGAAGATCCACAGTGGAGCTTTCAGGTGGAATGTCGAGGGACTATGCCTTTGGAAGGTTTTGAAGAGAGTGAAGAAGCAAACTAGATCAGCATCCTCTCCAATGAAGGAACCTGCAGCTCAGCTGAAATCAAAGAACTTGCCAAGAAACTTGTGAGATCCGATTAGTACATACACAGAGATTCAAGATAACATGCATATAAGCTTATAGGACATGCTGAATCTAGATCTCTAAACATGCATCAAATGAAAGAGATGGTCAATAAACTTATTGAAAAACACCTTTCCTATCAAGATTATAATAAGCCTATTATCAATCTTAACAACGGATCTACAAGCAATTAGCAAAAAAATGAACACAGATACGGGTTACCTCAGTAAAATAATGGCAATAATCATCCACACATGTAATGGCACAACACCGTCTAGCCTCCAAAGCTTTTCTTTATTTCAAATGAAGAATAACAACAGTACAATAGTAGCAGCACCTCAATCCCAGTTCTAACTAGCTTGGAAGAGGCTGCTGTGCTTGGATATATACAAAAACTAGGAGATCCAGCCCAGGGGGGCTGCAAATCCCAAGGAGATAGACCAAATATGTTGATGGAGAGTCCATCAATACCCGATCTGTGTCTAATTGAGCCAGATCTGAGTCTCACTGAGTGCAATTGTCAATTGGAGAGCTGATCTGACTGACACCTCAACTTGTTGACTGAAGCATCCACCAAAACTCATCCAGATGAGCCAAAACGTGTTGAGGAGAGAGGGAGGGCGAAATTCCCCATAAAGGATGCTGAAGATCAACTCTGGATCTGATTTGATCACCTCCTTTAGTCAAGGATTTGTCAGATCCAGTGAATCTGCTTTAGATCTGACTGATTTCAATCAAATCGGCTGAGAATCCACTGATCTATGATTTTGGATTTGCTCAATTATTCATCAATTTATTAATTAAAATCATCAATAATTGATTTTTGGGGATTTCTGACCTGAGTGATGGAAAATCACTCAAAACTAGGAAATAGCTAAGTCACCTAACACGGGGACACGAGACACGAAGGACACGGGGATTCGAGTGTCCGACACGGGCACGGTGACCCCCGGAATTAGGACACGTTATATATATATATATTTAAATATTATATATATTAAAAATATAGACATATAGGTCCAAATTTTTACAAATATTCAATAGAAATCAAAATCAATGCACATTTAACATTAGTAATTAGACATTTAAATCCTTCAAATCTTCTTCACCTGCACACCAAACACACTTTAGAACCCTCTCCACACTTGCAAATGATAAAAAGAAAGTGAAAATTTTGATTTAAAGCAATTTTGGGCGTTTTTTTAGTGGAAAAAGTGTCCTGTTTTCTGGACACGCACTGACAGTCCTTGGACACGTGTGTCCGAAAACAAGACACGCTGCAAAGACGTGTCGGACACGTTTTGTCAGAGTGTCTGTGTCCGACACGCAGACACGGGACACGTAGGCCCTTTTTGACGAATCCGTTTTA
>LPNX010658462.1:75608-127164 GCA_001517045.1 Pseudotsuga menziesii | reverse complement strand
AGCAAGACTGAAGGTTCTCTGAAGTCCGAACAAGTTATCCTTGTCCAGTTCACCAGGCTCACTTGATAAAAAACCACTAAGTACAACTTAGGTGGTAACATGGGGTAGTGAAAGAAAGTGGAGAGGGAGTTCCTCGAGTCTCGAGTCCTAAAAGAGGTAGTATTATTTAGTGTTTTAAAACTTGATCGACTTGGACTTTGTCGAGTTGACCCTCTAGGGTATCAAATCGGCCTTCAAACTTTATCAGGGACTGGTTTGTTACCAAACTGGCTGGTTCAATGTATGAGCTGATGAGTTCGGTACCAAATTGGTTCAACGTGACCGAGTTAGTACCAACTCGGTCGAGTCAAAATCTATTTGATCCCTACAAGCCACAATGCCCTTTTGGAGGAAAAAAATCGATCTTTTAATATAAAAACCCTGGATTCTCTCACCCTAAACCCTAAAAGCACACTATAAAGAGAACCCCCCCATCTATTTGCCTCACACCACTCTCATTGAACATTTGTGTGCATTTTGAGAACTTTGAGCTAGAGGATTCCATTTCCAGCAGTGGTGATGGTTTGAGATTGATCATGTTGATCAATGATATGTAGTAGGCCACTAGCTTGTAGCATGTTGGTTTTTGGACTTTAGAGGCCATTTAAAGCCCCGTTGATTATGTCTTTTATTTTATATATGTATTACATTGGTGCCATTTTGATATATTCACCCTTAGATGTTATATACATGAGCAGACTTTGCATAATTTGTATCTAGTGGTTTGGAATCTTTAATATATATTTTCATTAAAAATTTAAGTTTTTATGTATTATTCAATGTTTAATTATAAATGCATCATTTAATATTTTTCTTTAGTATCCTGTTGTGATTTCATTAAAATATTAATATTTAAGAAACCAACTCATAAAATTCAAACAGGTCCAAGTTAGAGCTGAGTCTGTGTTGACCCTCTGCAGATTACAAGTCCGATTCTGAGTTTTAAAACATTGGTATTATCCTACTTTGATCTCATAGTAGACAGGGCATCGAAAAATGAGATTTTTATCCAAGTCTTTCGTAAGTGGCGTATATTGCAGACCCTACCCAATCGTGAATATGGTGTTTCATCTCAAGCGGAAGCTGGTGAGAGCCTACCTGACATTGACCAAGGGGGATCCTTAGGGCATGCATCTAGTGTCTGCATGTGTATGGAGGGTTGACTATGAGGTTGTCCCTCAGCTCTAGAAGTGCTCGGAATAAAAAAGTCATCTCAAGGCTAAGCCACTCAGGGGCTGCAATCCAAGTGACTTGGATATATTGTTTGTAGATGTCTTCTTTGATTACCTGGTTCAGGTCTTGTTTAGATGGTAGGACCTGACTCTTACAAATAAAACAATACATCAGTTTGTCTAACAATACCGCCATGTTAAACTTATCTAATACTGGTCTAGCCTCAGCACCTTCCCTTTTTCATACACATCTATGAACTTCCAGCTTTGAAGAGATTCTCTATTGTGCCACACCTTCTAGTCTATCTTTTTGAATTTTGAAAGAGAATATTTGAGACCTAATAACTAATGATTTCTATAGAAATAATTCTATTTGCTCATTATGATAGTTCCTCTAGAGTTGTTGGAAGCTAGAGATATGGATGACCTTTTGACCTGGTATGCTTAAAGTTATACAATAGAAAATCTATTAAATTGTATATTTCTCATTTTTTGGCAAACATGATATTGATAATTGGTACCTTCAACAAATTTGAATGGCCTTCATCTTCGACAATTTTCATAACCTCTTTAATGGACGTGAAAGAATGCCAGGTAATCTGGAGACATATGATTAATAGCGGTAAGGAATTGGCAATTCTATATGATTTCTCATATTGTTGCAATTTATTTTTAAATACATTATTGTTGATCTTTGTTCAGCCAATTTGAATTGTGCGACATCATTGCTTGAAGATTTTCATTTTTACTGATCACTAAATTTTGATCAGAACAAGTACTAACAGTTTCATGGATCATGTTCAGAAGGTCAGTTTTAGTAAGGGAGGCTGCAGATGCAGAAGGCACAGCTGAAGATATCACCCCTTCTGGATTTAATGTTAGGACTTTGGTACATGAATATGGTGGAGGTGCATTTACTGTCTCAGGAGATGTAGTTGTGTTCTCCAACTACAAGGATCAACGACTCTATAAGCAGTCTATCAAAGGAGGCATGCTTTCTTGACTCTTTGACTTTTCTTTTTTCATTGTGTGGTTTTGAATGTCAACATAACATTTTTAAATTATTGATTGGTAGATCATTAACGTAAACAGTTTTTAAAATATGATTATAATCAACTGGTTCAAATTAACATTTCGGAATGCATATCTCATTAACAAGAATGAGAAGAAAGACAGCAGACAAATTTTTTTTTGTATGTGGCCCCTTAACGGTTGGTTTTTAACTTTGCCTCTTATCTATATCAATACAAGGAGCAATTAGAGAAAATCGTATTCTCTTTTCTGAAACTGTGTGCTTGTCATTGGTAGCTATATTACCTATATTAGTCCAAGGGCATCACAATAATCCACATTGGGTTTTAAACTTTTTGACCTGTATTTTGTTTAGTTTCTATGGCTCTGTTCATTCTACTGCAAATCCCACCCTTTGTTAAACAAAACCGTGTTTGTTATGTAAACTTTCCATACCCTAGGTGAATGCTGTCCTTATTTTCTCAAAAAAATAAACTGTCATTTAATTTGCAGAATTTAAATTCTTCACATAGCAGTGATCACACATATAGTTCGAAAATGAACAGCGGAAACATATGCACAGGACATAGACAAGTTACCCCTTCAAATAAGGTTTTCATTAATAGATCAAATCTTACAGGGAAACCTCCACAAGCTGTTGAAACTAAGAGCTGTACGGTACCCTCAAATAAGGCAAGATCTTTACACTTTAATGAGGAAAAACTGCTTGCCAGAAACTGAGAAACACCTTTCTGTGTAGAAAATTGACAAAAAGATCAGACCTTTTGTCAAACACTTAGTTTAACCCAGATTTCAGTCTTAACCCATCATTAGTAAAAATACTTCACATGCATTTAAACCAACAACCATGAAGCTGAAACACTGAAAAACTAAGTCTCTAGCAGCGGAAAAATAACATGTAACAACAGACTGATAAACCCATTAAACAACAGAAATTTTGGTCAATATGACCCTGGAAAAACCTCCTCTGGGGAAAACCTGTCCAAGAGTAATTTATTTCAGCATTTCCAGGTAAAAATATTAATTTACAGCAGCATTTAATTCAGCAATAAATGACTGTACCAGCACCTTGAAAACCATGCCCAAACAACAGTACAGCATGTACGGCCTCCACCACAGCAGCACCTCCTCGATTTGCATGCCCAGCTCCTTGATTTGCATGCCAACAAATCTGTACAGCTTGTACAGCCCTCGATTTGTGTGCAACAGAAACGCCGCCTTCAAATGCGTGCCAACAGTAAATCTGTACAGTATGGCCCAACAATCTGTACAGTATGGTACAACAATAAATGCTTCTTGGGAAGCATGTCTTTCTCCGCCCTCTTGAGAAAAAAATACTCTCCTTGGGATTTGTGCCCAGTCCGCAAGAAATTTCTCCCTCTCTTTGAAAATCAACTTGTCAAATGCTCACTCTTGGAAAATGCTTTCCTTGGCTTGCACACTACCCTAGGCTCTCTCTTATAACTTGAAAGTGACTTTTCACCTTCCTCAATCCCCAAATCCAAAGGTCAAGATTTAATCTTGCCTTTACATGAGTAATGGTTGATAAAATTTCCCTCCAAAATCAGTTACATTTAATTTTTAATAAAGTCACTTTTCACTTTATGAAATAAGTGCACTTTATCTCATAAAGTCACTTTATAAAAATAAAACAAGGGAATACTGGATAAAAAGTCACATTACATAAGAGTCACTTTAAAAAACTTTATAAAACACCATTACAAAGTCAAGTATCCTAGCTAGTGCACGGTCACTTCCGCATACAAGACAAAAACATGCGGAGTGCCTCCATATCTAAAGGACCTAAATATCTAAAAGATTTTCAATTTATTATTAAAGTGAATTACAAAAATAAATTTGACTCAAACGACTTTCTGCATGTTTGACACTAAACTTGTGTGGAAGTTCTTGTTTGAGCTACAAACATCAACGCTCCTGAGTGAGGAAGAAATTCAACACCAATCCAAGTTTGTCTTTGAATGCTTCAAACTTCCCTTTTGCTAAGGGCTTGGTTAGAATATCAACAACTGGTTGATCTGTGGGTACATACTGAAGCTTCACTACTCCATTTTGATCCTGTTGTGAATGAAGTGATATCTTATCTTAATGTGCTTGGATCTGTCATGAAAAACTAGATTCTCAGAGAGTTTGATACAACTTTGATTATCATAGTAAGTCATGGTGGGATCTAACTCCATATCAACTAAACTTGGAAGCAACTTGCAAAGCCAGATGGCCTCACAACTAGTTGTACTCGCTGCCATATACTCTACCTTTGCTGAGTTGAGTGCCATGGAGTTTGCTTCTGGTTGAACCAGGATATCGTCGTCGATCCCAAGCTGAAGCAACACCCTAAGGTGCTTTTCTTGTTTGTTGCTTTGCCTGCACAATCTGGGTTTGTATACCCTTGCAAGTTCACCTCACCATCTCTAAGGTATCTCAACCCTTATTCCACTGTGCCCCTCAAGTATCTGAGCATATGTTTTGTTGCTACCCGATGCTCCTTCCTTGACTCCATCATGAATTGACGCAAGGTGTTCATTGCAAAACATATATCTGGCGTAGTGTTGACTAGATACATTAAGGAACTTATCAATTGCATGTACAACATGGCATTCACCATATTTGACTATGAAGTAGTTACCTTATTCAGATTAGTGATCATGGGAGTGGCCATGGGTTTGCATCCTTCCATCTAGATTCTCTTTAGGATCTCGATTGCATACTTACCTTGCCCAAGGAAAACCTCCTAGTCTTTGTCAAACCTCCAACCCCAAGAAGTAATGCATCATGCCAATGTCTTTCAGATTGAACTCATTTTCCATATTTGCCTAGCACCTTGCAATAAGCTTCTCTGAACCTGTAAAAAATAGGTCATCTACATATAGTACCAAAATGAGCAAATCAACTTCAACAAATATGAAATATAAGGTGGGATCTGCTTCACTTTTGGTGAAGCCCATGTTTTGTAGGTATCCATCGATCTTGGAATACCGTGCTCTTGGTGTCTACTTGAGTCCATACAAAGCCTTTTTCAGCCTGCACACATGGGACTCCTTCCCATTGATCTCAAAGCTCAAGGTTGCTTGGTGTACCCTCCTTCAATTATCTCGTTGAGGAAAGTTGTCTTCACATCCATTTGATGTATTGTCTTGTTATCACACAATGTGTAGCTACCCACTAAAGGTATCCCATTTGGGATGGTAGAGGTGAGGTAGCTAACCAGTGACACCGCAAGGGCCTCGTCCACTACGGATGAAGGGTAGTTGTCACATTAGACGGACTCTTATCGCTTTAGATCAATCCGGAGAATGACCAAGGGGGAGACCCTACTAGCCCAAGAAGGCCAACGCGCCTACTTAAGACACTCCTAGGGGTAAGAAATGAATGGGTAGAAGAGGAGAGGTAATAAGTGAGGTTGACTAGATCTAGGAAATATATGTGGTATAGGAGTTAAGGTGAAGTTGGGGAGGTTTAGAGAATAGGGAAAATGACCCTACTTGATAAGGAAAATACCACAATGAGTTAAGCAAAGTAGATCTAGAAAGCTCTAGCCACATACAAGAGAACCTAAAGGACCCACTTAGGAAATTATGCAAAAGTGGACAAAGTAGACCCAAAAAGGTAGATTAGGGCATGGAATGACTAGATTGGGATGCTTGAAGGATAGATTTGTGAAAATTAGATGGGTTCAAGCATACCCAACTGATAGATCTAGCCTCACGAATGGAAATCGTAATGGGACCCACCTAGGGTTTATGCAAAAGTGGACGTGGCAGACCCAAAAGAGTAGATCGGGGCAAGGAGTGACTAGATCGGGACACTTGAAGGGTGGATCTATGAAAATCAAGTGGGTTCAAGCATACCCAACTGATAGATCTGAAGATTTGGCCATCCACCCAAAGGGGGTGCTCCCACCTAGAGAGATTAGTGCTAGATCTCGAGGCAAATGGAGTCCGATTTACGTGAAATTTGAGATCTAGGGTTTATTTAACAATATCCAAGTGGGTGTTGATGGCCGTCATAAAAAACTCACCAGATCTATTAGATCTACAAAACTAGGATTTTAAGAAAGAGGGTATTATGGTGACAATTGGATTAAGCCCAAGAAAAATAAAACAAATGCAAACGTACCTGGAAATACTTGCTACTAACCTTGTATGACGATGATTTTGCCTCTTCGTTCAATTACGAGCGTTTCTATGCCTCTCCAAGTGAAATTGCTAATCCCTCCAAGATGCCAAGCGCTCCCTCCTCCTGCAAAAGAGATCTTCAATGAGAATCGATTTACAAAAAGATAGACGAAATGACGAAGAAAGATGAATCAAAGAAAATCAAGATGGCAGAAAGACACAATAAAGATACTCCCTGAACCAATGGTGATTTGAGAGAATGTTATGGAGCTCTGTCACAATAGGGCCCTTACCCAAATCGCTTCCTTCACCAAGTGGGTGGCAACCTGCAAAAAGAATATTAGAAATACATAGATCCACAAGAATGCTAGAGAGAATAAGACTTTCCAATCTCCACACAAGATTTTCGACAAAGCTTCCAATGGTTTGGCAAAATATTTTATTATTCCAAGAGCTCAAGAGCCAAAAGTCCCCCTTACAAATGAGAGAGCATCTCAATACATATATCTCTCCAATACACAAAACCTAGATCCAAAAAGATCAAGGGTCAAGATCAAAAGACAATATTATCCCAATCTACGGCTAATATTAGTCGGATGCATCATACACGGATCAGCTCACTAAAAGAGGGGGGGCACATCACTAAAAATGCCCAATAAGGGGGTGCACTACATAAAAAATGATCAATAACATAAAATAGCACATGGTTGGGGCTAGGAGGTTACACCATCCTTCACTAGCATGGTCCCATGGCACAACAACATGGCGTGGTGGCAAGTAATATAAAGGAGTCATAAAAATCACTAGGGTATCTCTCTCAAAATACATCAAAACACCCTTTAACTGCATAAATCAGGGATGTGTGGACCCCCAGTGGAGTGAAGTTGATGTCAGACGATGAAGGTGACCCAAACACTATGCCTCAGACCAAATCCATGCCATTCCTTTACCTCAATTTCCCAAATAGATTTCCTCATTAGCCATTTTTTATCACTAAACTGTTGCCTTGGGAAGATAAAACTTTCAAAATCTCATCCGGGAAGCATCTACGCAAAAAAATGACTGAACATATGTGCCTGGCACCCCAGGTATATGGTACAATCGACTGGCTGCACCCCAAGGATCCACTCTAGCGCCCTAGGAGATTTCACCAATATCTGTATTGTGTTTTATTTTTAATTTCCTAGGGCAAATCTGCTGCAAAATGCCTGAAATACCCATATCTCTCCCGTAACTGCCCGGAATTGAAAACCAGCTGCACTAATGGACTTACATTGTCCAAATCAACTAGGAATGAGTGCTCACACCCAATATGTTCATCACAAAGGTACCGTTATCACATATATGGTAGTCGGGCTACCATATTCTATTTTTCAGATTTTAGTACACTTTTCAGCCAGTTCTCTTACATATGAGATGTTGAGATGAGCATCTATGATGGATCATTATTTGATGATGGACTATAGTACTCTCCCATGCCATGACTGAGTCTCAAGACACTCAAATTTGAGGATTGATGTAGTCATTTAGCCATTTGCAGAGCAGTCAGTAGTGCCCAGAGTTGCATTAGTAGTTCTTCATTGGACAGATGTTGGTTCAGATTGATTGTTTACTCAGCAGATATTAGCTTGTGTTATGGTTATCATTGCTTTTATATTCATTCTTGTGACATGTCTTAGCATCTAGTGTCATGATCTGGCGGTCATATAAATATGTGGACTTGGATGTATTGATATTATGTATATATGTCTCTACTTAGAACTAGAAGTTCTTGACCCATACTCATTGGTTTTACCCTCCTTAGGGAGAATAGAGGTGATCATTCCCACCATACTTTGGCTTGCTAGTGTTGGTTTCATTGTTCACTATCTCCACCCATCCATTACCTTCTAGTTATGTTTTTAGCCCGACCTACTACTTGACTTGTGGCATGGAGGACTTTTCCCCACTAGAGCCTCTGTGTTGGACAAGCTTCCCTGTTTATTTGTGTCTCGGCTGAGTTGCCTAGGTTGTGTTGGCTAAACCTGAAGCAAGTAGCGTTGCCATCAATACAATTTATTTGGAAATGAAATGAATATCTTATGAAAAATCCCATTCATGAAAAGTAGTGTTTTTAAACATACGTGAATGCAAGGCAAGCCTAATGAAATTGGCTTTGAAGTATATTGAAATGAATATCTTGTGAAAAAACCATTCATGAAAAGTAGTGTTTTTAAACATACGTGAATGCATGAAGCCTCAATAATAAAAAATCCGTGTAATAAATGCATGGACCAAGGCTATGGAAATTCAAAGGCCCAAAAAAGCAATGGTTCTTAAAAAGTTATATCTAAATATTGTTGGCCTCATTTGTATTTGATTTGGATTGTGAGCATTTGTCAAGGTGAATAAGCACCTCTGAACGTAACTTATCCATTTGTGAGACATTGCCATCCCCTGTGTTGTTTCTTGTCCGGCGTATGCTAGAGTGATTATCCCCTTTCCATGTCCAAAGTGTCACAGTGTCGAGTTGGTAGTCACCCTTCAACCTAGCCTTTTGATTTTAGCCTTCACCCTTCACTAGCAAATTGATTACAACTATGAAGTGAGTATGGTCTTGAAAGTTTGGTCTAAGTTATAATTAATTAATGAAATTCTATATTTGGTTGATAGATCGCTAGTGAAATGATTACTACTTGTTATAATTGTTATTTGAATGATTTGTAGAGCATGTATTAACCTTTAAACTCTTGCAACATATGGATGTTAGCCTAGGTTATATTATTGATCATTTACAGATTATTATTTTATCTGTCCGGGCATATTGGATATTATTCTTGATCATGCAGAGATCTGTAGGGTGTATGAGTATGCACCTTATATGGATTTGGACTACCTGAGTCCAATGAGACAACTTGTTTTCTATTATGGGCAGTTACAGCGATGATTTGTCTCAGTTTACCATTCTGGTGCAGTTTTGCCATGCTGAATGGCCTGTCAAAGCAGAGAGATGGTTTGTTTGGTTCACCTAGGGCACTGTATGAGGAGGGGGTGGTCCAGCCACTTGTTTTTACCATATTACCCCCCTTCCAGAGAGCTTGGTGAGCTTAGTTTGACAATGCTGACACTCTAGGAGGCAGTTTTGGACATATCACATTTCTCGACGCAGATTTAAAATAATAAAAATGGCTACTGAAGAATTCGATTTGGGCTACTGAGGCAAGGAAATGGCATGGGATGAGTTTTGATGATGAGTGTGATGTCTTCCACTCCTCCATCAGTTTCAACACTTGGATGGACCCACATCCATCTCTTCGGTATATTTTATTATATTCTGGAGCTTTTGGAGGCTCATGATTTCCTCAGAGAGGCACTATTTTGCATTTAAAAAATTATATTTATTTTATTGTGCCATGGGGACACACTAGGGGAGTTAGTTAACACCCCCTGGACCCACCATGAGCTTTATTTATTTTTTATTGAGTGGGATCCCCTCTCCTAGGGTGATTTGGTCCATTGATATATTATATTATTGTATTGATCCATGTACTCTATGTTGAATTCATTTCAACCGTTGATTAGAACATATTGATCTTTTAATCTTAGCCACCCATTTGAAAAGTGGTTATGATTTTGCTATCTCTCATTCCTATTTAAAGAAGAGAGCTTCTTATTTGTAAGGGGTCTCTGGCTCTTGGATATGGATAATAGAAAACTAATTTTTTGGAAATTCTTGGATCTCCTTTGCATCTGATGTTTTTAGATGGTGATTGGAAAATCTATTGCTTCCTAGCATTTGGGTATTTGTTGTGAGATCAATATTTTTTTTGGAAACATTGTCTTGTCTACAAGAGGACTTTAGCTTGGGCGTTTTTGCAGGGGTTCCTCAACTCACTTGGCCTGCCTTCGCTTGTATCAGGGGGTTTTCATTAGTATCATTGCAATCTATGATTTCATCTTGCTATTTTTCTGTAGCATTTGTTCTTTTCTCGTGACACATCTGTTGGATAAAGTTGTCATTGATGACAATTTGATGACTGACAATGGTTAAAGTGATGATATGGCAATGACAAACGTCAACTTGATGATGGCAAGCATGGCAAGCAAGGACAACTGTACCTAGAAGCTTGGATCTTGAAGTCGCCACCTTACTGAAGACATTGAAGACCCTGAAGATGGTCCTAAAGCCTTGGTAGACGATGGAGAAGCCTTAGATGGCTTGGAGAAGCATTAATGACCCATTATGTTGTCATTTATGCTATGATGGTGTCATGGTACCACCCCAAGAGAAGACCTAGCTATCTCACAGGTAATATCATGCTGGATCTTCACCCTTGGGGGTCTCCTAGTGTGGTTGAGGTGGTTAAAGAAGCCTATGAAGCCCCTTGCTTTATGAAGAAGCCCATGAAGACTTGGAACCCCTGATGAAGACCTTGGTGCCCTTGCAAAGGTCATGGAGCCCACTACTTACACTTAACATGGTTAGATGACATGCTTGAAGCCCATGATGGCACCTTGCACATGGTATGCCGTTGAAAGCCCTGGTGGCTTGATGTAACCCTATGACAAAGTGGAGGACACACACCCATTAATTTTTAATGATGTGGATCACCTTGAAGGATGGTTTAAAATTAAAAAAAATAAAATAATAATGTACATGCAACAAGCCCTAAGGGTTGACCTTTGAAGAATGTGTGACATAAATAAATTCAAATTAAAATACTAAATAAAACAACTTACCCCACACCATCCCTTGAAGTCGGCTCAGAAAGGAAACAAAAATAAATAAAAATTACATAAATGACAAGTCGACTCAAAATGATTTTTTTTGGAAACTAGTATAAATACCCAGTCGAAAGTTCATTTTGCAAGTGTGATTTTCGGATGAAAGAAACACAGCTCTGCAATTTTTCGTAATTGAGGATGACTGAGGAATTCGGGTATAGGAGCAGTGGCAGCAGTCAACTCTCAGTGACTTTGTAACAGCCCCGAATTTGTAACAGACCTTCTTGGGAGCAGTAGTCTATACCCCAGTCTTGCAGAGATGGAGCACCATACAAGTTGCAACAATAATTTTTAAACTTGTTTTATGTCTTATGATTGTTTTGATGACTATCTGTAATATCCCAAACTGATATTTTCCTGTTTATGTGTATACTGTAGATGGCTAATAGACTTACTCCTTAATCAAATAGGAAAGCAAACCCCGAACTTTGCATGCATGCAGTTGCATGCAAATATGTGCCCTAGAAAAATACTGAGATGCTATAAAATTGGAGAAATCAATGCATGTACATACCAGTATATAGATCAGCTGATGGTGAAGAGACTAGTCCCAGCATGCAAGGATTTTGCCGGAGGAATAAGGAGATACACCAAATCGTCCTCCACAGGTGAATGCGCCCTCCTCTCAAACTATATAAGATCCATAATAATAAATAAGTTGCTGCTGGAATCCCGGATGATGTGCACTAGGGTTATAATACCCTTCTGATGATGATGGAAGCAGCATGCAGAAGTTCTGAACCCTATAGGTAGGAAAACGAATTGCTTTGTCTCTGATCATGGTGACATGGTGTGACAGTGAAACCCTCTAGTTGGATGAATAATCACCCTCCCGGAATAACTGCTGAATATAACCTGATGATGAACTAGTGCTGAACCTGGATGATCCAACTCGATGATGAACTAGGGCAGATAGATTTCGCTGCCGAAATACACCAGTTAGCTAAGCATGCACTCAACCCCAACTTAGCTCGCTGAGCTCTCCAATTCGACTCCACAAATCAATTATCACATAAGTGACTTCTCCATTCACTTTATCTTTCTTTTATAACTTTTAACTGCGAAAACCCTAACTTTTGACCTAATTAGGTCACTTTATCTTCTAATTTGCAGTTGACTTGCATGCATGCGCAAACCCTAACTTTTGACCTAATTAGGTCACTTTATCTTCTAATTTGCAGTTGACTTGCATGCATGCGCATGGAGACTTAATCGAGTGCATGCATCATTAAATAATGCCTAGATGTCATGCATGCAGGTGGCCTTTGGCTCTAGTGGCCCTCTTTGGCGCAATGGTGATATAATATTGATGCCCTAGATCTTCTATATATGGCATCAGTCTTCGGCTGATTCCTTGACTGTCAGTACTCGCTCGAACCTATAGGAATCACATAGGTTAGTGGGTTGGTCCTCAAATGCCTAAGCAGAAGAGGACATTACAGTCCTCCCTGCTCGAATTTGCTTGTCCTCAAGCAACTGTGAAGCTGGGTGTTGCAATACCTGTTCTGCCTCCCAAGTAGCCTCCTCTATAGGCAGATCTCTCCACTGAACCAGGTAATCTCTAATGATTCTGTTCCTCAGTTTCCGCTCTCACACCTCTAGGATGTGTTCCGGAATCAGAACCAATTGCCCCTCATCATCAAGGGGAGGTAGCTCGGAAGATGTAACAATCTGTTGACCAACCACCTTCTTGAGATTGGAGACATGAAATGTGTTGTGAATCTTGCTCTCTAGGGGTAGTTTTAGCTCATATGCTACCTCTCTGACCTTTTGAATTATCTTGTATGGACCATAGAAACGAGGTTGGAGTTTTTTTGCTCCTTTTTTTTTAAGAGATGACTGTCGGTAAGGCTGGAGGCGTAAATAAACGAAGTCTCCCACCTCAAAACTGCGCTCAACTCTGTGCCTGTCTGCATATATCTTCTGTTGATTCTGTGCAGCCTGTATGTTCTCTCTGAGTATCTTGAGGATATCTTGACCCTCCTGAATCCACTTCTTGGCCTTGGGGGCCCTGGTATCGCCAAATATCCGATCTGCAAAAGTGGAAGCATCATACCCGTACAGGGCTCGAAAAGGGGTCATCCTAATGGTCATATGGTAGGTGGTGTTGTAACAATGTTCACGCAAGTGTAACCATTTGATCCATGTCTTCTGCTGACCTGATACGTAATTTCTCAAGTATCCCTCAATCCATTTATTAACAATCTCTGTCTGCCCGTCACTTTGCGGATGATAACTTGTGCTCATGGCTAACTCAGTCCCCACTAACCGGAAAATCTCTTGCCAAAAGGCTCCTGTGAATTTGCTGTCCCTGTCACTGACAATGGTCTTGGGTAACCCATGGAGTCTAAATACCTCTCTGAAAAATAGATCTGCTATCTGTGCTGCTGAATAATCTGATGATATGGCAAAGAAATGAGCAAACTTAGTCAATATGTCCACTACTACGTACAAGCAGTCTCTGCCTTGGACCTTGGGCAGCCCAGTAATGAAGTCCATAGAAATGGTCTCCCATTTCTGTTCGGGAATAGGTAAGGGATGTAGTAAACCAGCCGGGTGGATGTGCTCTATTTTGTTTTGTTGGCACAAGCTGCACTCCCTCACATGTTGTATCACATCTTTCTTGAGGCCCTTCCATGAGAACCTTTCTCTAATCTGTCTGTAGGTCTTGAGAAATCCTTGATGCCTTGCTAATGGTGAATCGTGCGATGCTTGTAAGATTTTCTTCTTGAGGGGAGACTCTGGAACTAAGAAGATTATGTTTTTGTAGTATATGATATCATCAATGACCCTGTACCTATCATCCTAAATCTGTCCATCCAATAGCTCGCAAGCAAACTTATCTTTGGAGTACTCAACCAAAAGATGAGACCTCCAATCTGATGAGATGCTCATAAGGGATAAAGTAGCTGGTCGTCTAGAAAGTGCATCGGCCACTACATTGCTCTTCCCCTTTACGTACTCAATCTCGAAGTCATAAGCCTAAATTTTACTTACCCATTTCTGTTGTCTCTCGTTTAGCTCTTTCTGCTCTAGGAAGTATTTCAGGCTATTGTGATCTGTCTTAACCTTGAACCTGGCACCTACTTAGTACTGCTTGAACTTGGTTAGCGCAGGAGGATAGCTAACATCTCTTTGTCATATATCGAATAGTGGCGCTCATAGTCTTTGAGCTTCCTGCTCTCAAATGCAATGGGGTCGTTGTTCTGCATCAAAACTGCCCCAATTCCCTCTCCTGAAGCATCACATTCTAACACAAAGGATTGAGAAAAGTCTGGTAAAGTTAATACTGGGCATGAAATCATTACCTCCTTCATTTTCTCGAATGTTTGTTGTGCTGCCTCCGACCAACTAAATGCTCCCTTCTTGGTAAGATCTGTGAGGGGTGCGGTCATCTGTGAGAATTCGCTGACATACCTCCTGTAGCAGGTGTAAAGGCCCAAAAAGCCCCTCAGTTCTGTCACATTTTTAGGTGTAGGCCAATCCAAAATTGCCCGAATCTTCTCTAAGTGCACCTGGACCCCGTTGGCCCCTATCACATGTCCTAAGTACAACATCTCCTGCGTGCCGAACTCACACTTGGACATTTTGGCATATAGTGACTGCTCCTGTAGAATACCAAGTACTTCATCAAGATGTCTCAAATGTTCTTCCCAAATCCGACTGTATATCAATATGTTGTCGAAGAATACTAGAATATATTTACGCAACTGTGTTCTGAAGATATGGTTCATGCATGATTGGAAAGTAGCTGGTGCATTAGTGAGCCCAAATGGCATCACTAGAAACTCAAAATGTCCGTAGTGGCAACGAAAAGCGGTCTTTGGAACATCCTGTTCCCTGACCCGAATCTGATGGTACCTTGAGCGAAGCTCAAATTTGGAAAAGTATTTTGCCCCCTGTAGTTCATCCATTAACTCATCAATCCTAGGGATGGGATACCTGTTCTTTATGGTCTTCTTATTGAGTGCCCTGTAATCAATGCACATGCGTAAGGTTCCATCCTTTTTCTTCACTAGCACTACTGAAGATGCAAAGGGACTGGAGCTAGGTTTGATGTATCCCAGCTTGAGTAGTTCCTTGATTGCACTCTCGATCTCATCTTTATACCTCTTGGGATGTCTGTAAGGAGTGGTGATAACTGCTTGGGTCCCCTCCTCTAACTCAATAATGTGCTCAAATCCCCTATCTGGAGGTCAACCTGCTGAAAGGTCTCCGAATACTACCTTGTGCTTCTGTAGTAAGGCCTCTATATCTGTTGGATGTTGTGTGGCCTCATTTGGTGGTTTCCTGAAGGTAACCATACACTCTGCAACCCACTCAATATCTCCCTGCCGGAGTACTGCCTCCATCCTGTGTGATGTCACTATTGTGGGAGGATAGGTATTCATCCCTCTCAATATCACCTTCTGTCCTTCTGCGTCTGTAAACTCCATCTCCATGGTCTGGTAATTTGTGGAATACTTCCCTATGGAATACAACCACTGAACTCCTAGTACCACATTCATGTCAGGTACATCTACCACATAGAATGTCTCTATCATTATATAATTCCCAAGCGTTACCTTTAATTTAGGAATCCTTTGACTACACTCCATGGTGTGACCTGCTGCTGCTATCGAAAACCCATCAAAGCTCTCAGTCTGAATGTCTCTCTTTTTAACCCATGCAACATCAATAAAGTTGTGGGATGCCCCACCATCTATCAGTACTCCCACTATGTGGCCCTGTATGGTACCTCTGATCCGAAGAGTGTGGAATCTAGGAACCCCTGTCATGGTAGCAATGGTACCTCCTGAGGCCTGTCCCTCAGCAACTGTCTTTGTTGTCTCTCCCTGCTCTTGATCCTGGTAATCCTCATCCTCCTCACTGTCGGAATAAGCCTCTATGTAGTAGGCCTTTCCTTTTCCTGAACATCTGTGACCTGGTATCCATGGTTCCTGGCAAGTGAAACATAACTTTTTTCTTCTAAGGCCCTGTCGGGTATCATTGTCCATCGATTCTTTCTTGGGCCATGGTTTCCTTTCTTTATCTTTAATAGGAACATTGGTCTTGGGAGGAAACCTTTTTTTGGGCACTGCATCCTGCAAGTCTCTAGTCCGTCTGATGGCATCTGCTAGGGTGGTGGGCCTATAAGACTTGACCCATCCCCGTAAGGGTTCAGTGAGAGCCTCAGTGAACAACATAATCAACCTGCTCTCTGATATATCTGTGGCCATGACTGCTATCCTCTGAAACTCAAAAATAAAAGCATCTGCACTCCCTGTCTACTTGAGCTATGCCAGCTGCCTAAAGTGTACCTCTGGATCCTTCTGATCAAACCGCTCAATGAGCCTCTGTGTAAAATCTGTGTATGAGGTGATGGTGTTGTGACCCAGTGTCACTAACCCGTGGTACCACCACTCATGTGCTTCTCTGTCCAAATGCAAAGTAGCCAATTTAATGGCATCTGTCTCAATCATGGGGTTGAGCTAGAAGTATGTATCCAACTTTTGCACCCAATTCCTAGCTGGGCCACCCCGGGTGTCCTCAAAGGTAGGGATAGTCAGTTTCCCTACGGTGCGCTGTAACTCATAGTTCTGGGTGAATGGCCTATTGTAAGCTTTGGGGTTGTTCTTTCTTTTAAAGTGGCAGAAGTCAGTGAAGGTCATGGCTGAATGGAAGTCCTCTCCTAAAGCCCTATATTCTTTCAGATAGGCACTCATGGGTTCTTCTGGTTCTGCTTGTGCTAGAGGCACTGCAGTTGGACTATCTAAGAATTGAGGCATGGTAGGTCGGAAAGGCTTGTATATATGGGGATGGCTCTGCATGTTGGTATGTAAGTGCTCCCTACTATTGCTGGTGGATACCCTATCATTGTTGGGAAATAAGGGACTGTGGGGTGGGCCCATTCTTCTCTCATTTGCTTGAAGGTGCTCATCATTTCTTTTTGCCCAGTGGTGAGTTCTTTTATGGCTGATATGAGACTATTGAAAGCTATTTTATCATCATCGGCCATTGTTTCTTTGCCTTTTTCAAACTGATACTCTCTGTTCCCCAAATCTATGTCCTCTAACTCCTCTTCTCTGTCTCTATGCCTCTGTCTCCTGTGAGTAATGTTGTATGGGTCTCCTGGATTCATTTATAATTTTTGCATGCCCACAGCTGGCAAGGAAAATAGCTATGATACCACTGTAATATCCCAAACTGATATTTTCCTGTTTATGTGTATACTGTAGATGGCTAATAGACTTACTCCTTAATCAAATAGGAAAGCAAACCCCGAACTTTGCATGCATGCAAATATGTGTCCTAGAAAAATACTGAGATGCTATAAAATAGGAGAAATCAATGCATGTACATACCAGTATATAGACCAGCTGATGGTGAAGAGACTGGTCCCAGCATGCAAGGATTCTGCCGGAGGAATAAGGAGATACACCAAATCGTCCTCCACAGGTGAATGCGCCCTCCTCTCAAACTATATAAGATCCAGAATAATAAATAAGCTGCTGTTGGAAGCCCGGATGATGTGCACTAGGGTTATAATACCCCTCTGATGATGATGGAAGTAGCATGCAGAAGTTCTGAACCCTGTAGGTAGGAAAACGAATTGCTTTGTCTCTGATCACGGTGACGCGGTGTGACGGTGAAACCCTCTGGCTGGATGAATAATCAACCTCCCGGAATAACTGCTGAATGTAACCTGATGATGAACTAGTGGTAAACCTGGATGATCCAACCTGATGATGAACTAGGGCAGATAGATTTCGCTGACGAAATACACCAGTTAGCTAAGCATGCGCTCAACCCCAACTTAGCTCGCCGAGCTCTCCAATTCGACTCCACAAATCAATTATCACATAAGTGACTTCTCCATTCACCTTATCTTTCTTTTATAACTTTCAACTGCAAAAACCCTAACTTTTGACCTAATTAGGTCACTTTATCTTCTAATTTGCAGTTGACTTGCATGCATGCGCAAACCCTAACTTTCGACCTAATTAGGTCACTTTATCTTCTAATTTGCAGTTGACTTGCATGCATGCGCATGGAGACTTAATCGGGTGCATGCATCATTAAATAATGCCTGGATGTCATGCATGCAGGTGGCCTTTGGCTCTAGTCGCCCTCTTCGACCCAATGGTGATATAATATTGATGCCCTAGATCTTCTATATATGGCATCAGTCTTCGGCTGATTCCTTGACTGTCAGTACCCGCTCGAACCTATAGGAATCACATAGGTTAGCGGGTTGGTCCTCAAATACCTAAGCAGAAGAGAACATTACACTATCCTAATGATATCAGTGGAGTGAACTGAGAATAGTTGCATCCCTAAGGAGCAGTCTCGAAAATAGCAGCAGTCACACAAGTTTTTGCAACAGAACATCCCAAATTCTTGGAGATCATCTACGGCTTCAGTGATAGGTTACTCCTGCTAGATCTGAACCTTACACAGAATTTTTTTGGGGAATAAACAGTCACGTTTTGCAGCATCATTCACTTCATACATTGATGGTTTTTACCAGCATCTGAATTGTGTTGAGGCTTTTCCACAATTCTACAACAGTCTCCATTTTTCAACATCATCCACAGCATAGATACAGTCTAAAGGTACATGAACAGTCCAAGCTCCTGGAGAAGGTTACAGTCTGAATTTATGAGGTTAAATAGCCCAAGTTTTGATGGTGGAACTGAGACTTGAACAGTCTAAACTTAAGTAGACATACACAAAGAAGAATTCAAAGCATACAATTTTTTTGAAGCACTGACATCAAGTTAGATTGGTGAAGATATTTTACTCAAAGCATTCTCACAAAGACAACAGCAGGTGAACTTAGTATGTTCAAAAGTCCCAAGTCAAGTAAGTTTTTGCAGACATCCTGGTAAATATATTTTTGGCATAAGTTGCATTATAAAGACTAAGAGGAAGGGTTGTATTTTGAATAGACTGAAATCATAAAAGCATACTCTAAGAGGTTTGGACTACAATGCTTCCTATTAGCATCTTATATGCCATGCTCACAGTGATCTTTACTAAGCTTAAGAGGAAGTAATTTATTCAAGAATATTAAAAGTGATGTATACAGTGATGACTGAGGTTTGAAGCAGAGATGCATCAAAGAACTGTTGAAGAACAATGTGACAGAAGTGATATATTGATCAAGGATAATTTTAGGGGTGAATTTTAGCCCAATGGGCTATTTTTCCATGTTTTTCTCCCAAAAAAGATTCGCCATTTTGCATTTCTTGAAGCCCTGTTTCGCCCAATTTTGATGGGGTAAAATTTTTTCACCCTAAAAATCGCCAAATTATTATATAAACGATATAAATCCTTGGAAATTAAAATATTTTTTGAAAAATATCGCCAATCATTTTATAGTTGGCGTTTTAAGAATTGGTAATATTCGCCAACATTTATACACTTTTAAATAAGTATGGTTCCGTAAAATCATCCATGATATTGATGTATGAAGACTTACTATATGATGTTGATGATGTCTTGATGGTGCGTTGTACATATGATGATATGATTTTGTGAATGTATGGTGACTATGGTTTGAACAACACACTCTAAATGAGTGACTTGCCCTTGAAGACAAACATGTTGATGCATCCCCATACACTATGATATGATGTTGTATACTTTGATGATAATACATACTCTGATAATGATGTACACCTTGTGATGAACACCAAGATGATGAACTAACATGATGATCCAGACCTTGATGTCCCAGACCTTACCTTGATGATGATGATGGTGACAGTCTTTAGAAGTGTCACCTAGAGTTGCAGAAGAAGTATTGACCAGAGGCAGAGATGAGCAACAGTGATGAACAGATGATGAGCAGAGATAATGGGGAGAGCAGGTAAATGATGACATGTGTATGGTAAGACAAGTATACTGTATTGTAAATGCAAGCTTGTCTTGCTTTTGAGGTTAGGATACCTCAAACCCTTTTTAGCAGGGTCTAAGAAAACCAGGCAGGGTCCTGTATTCAGAGTAGGTGCTCTTCATATCGGAAGGTGCTGATTTTACCTCACGGTTGTAGCCGGTCCAAAACTAATACAAAAAGATTACAAAATTATATGGTGTTGTGTTCTTTTGTGTTATGGTTCTTAATGATTCAAATGCCTATGATATGTGAATGATGAAGTGAAAGATGTTATGAAATGATTATGAAATTGGTAGAATAGTGGAGTGATGAATTGGTAGTTAATTGTGATAAGTTAAGAAAAGTTTTAAAATTGGCTTTACACTGATTCACCCCCCTCTTAGTGTAAACATTGTGTCCAACAACATCAAATCTGATATGGTTGACGTTTGTTGTGCAGGAGAGAGGGCGCATTGGCTTTTTTGGGCAAATCGTTTTATATAGAGGTTTCCTTCGAATCTTCTCAAATTGATCGGGACGACATAGATTATCATCATCAAGGCATCTACAAGGTTTTTTAGGTAAGATCTACATGTTAGTTCTTCTTTTCTAGATCTCAATCCATTGACATCTTCATTTTCATGTTAAACCCTAAATATAAAAAAAATATAAAAAATATTATGGATCAAACCGCTTGATCTCTTGGCAAACCATTTCTGGGTTTTGTAGATCGGGTCAAAGCCTTAGTGGGTCTTCCAAAACGTTTTGCTAAAGTGACTCCATTTGGCCCAAATCCCAAGGCACTATTCTCTAAACCCTAGCGCAACCCTTCATGTTGCCTCCTTCTCTTGCGATTTGATCTTTTCCTCGTGGCTCGGGTGCTTTAATACTGTTATACCTTCTTTCGAGTCTACCCCGTGGTACTAGAAAGCCCCAATCCTGTCCTTACCCTCCGTGCATTGGTCACGTTTCCCAAGGTAGTGGATATTGTCATCTTTTGCCAGTACCTTGATCTCGGATCTAGTAATAGGCTTATAGGTCACTTATATTTTGAACTCGAATCAAATTTCATATCTCATAAACCCTTGATCCAAGCCCTAATTCACCTGGTGACTTCATCCATAGATCTAGGGTTTACTCCACCTTACACCTTACGTACTTCAACTCCATTTGATTTGATCTGGTGTTTTGGTTTGATCTCTTCTGTCGGGAGTATATCTGGGTCTCCCCCATTGTTGTCTTGGGCTAAGACAACATCAAGTGAAGATTGCCTCGATTGGCATGACAACCATCCATTTGGGAGTCGAGGCTATCTTGGTTCCACCTCTTTAGTTGTTCATCCCTCTACCATCCATCCTGGATCCACCTCATAGAGGCAACTACAAGTTTGGTGATAACAGGTACATCAAAGGCTCCATCCATGTCTTAACCATAATAATAATAAACCCGTAAATGTTGATAATCATGCAAATAATACAAGCCATCATAGCAAATCATAATTTGAAACATGAATATGTTTAATGAACAACTGTAGACCATAATCATCATAAAAAACCACTGGTCCAAAACTCATCTTGGATCCTGCTGTTGGCTTGGTCAACACTAGGTTGACTAGGTCAAGAGTGATTAATTAATGACCCAAATGCTAAACTCTGATACTGCAAAGTACAAAATGGACATGCATGCTCAATTATCTATGCTAACAATGAGACTCAAGTACAATTAGATTCTGTTGGCGATATAAGTACAATACATATATAATACTCTAAATTAAAATGATTAGTTGGTTTAAACAAGAACCTCCATTGTATACTCATTTATAGATTTAGCCATTTTGCTAATTAAGGGTGAAGGGAACTAAAACCAGGTAAGGCCAAGGGGATGACTTGATAACTCTACACTATAAGCACCTTGGCTAAAGGACAAGGTGATCCACACAACACATAAGTTGGACTAGGTGAACAATAAGGAATGGCAGTGTCTCACAATTGGGTGGAATAATGAGAAGGCTCCACTGAACTCTAAACAAGCAACCTTTTTATACTTTATTTGCACAACATTATTACACTGGTTAACCTCTAAAGGCAGGTGCTTGGTAGGCCTTCTGGGAATCCAGACAATGACAAAGACATAAGCTTTAGGTGCTAGTCTCTCCCTGGTGCCCTATGGGGGCAAATGATCCGTACACTATACAAAGAGTGAGTGGTCATCCTCTAACCATCAACTTTATTTCTTATTACTAACTTGCCAGCCTCCAAGAGTAGGTGCCCTGGAAAGCCTTCTGGGCTTCCAGAAAATGACTAAGGCTCAGCCTTGAGGGGCTTGCCTCACTTTGATACTCGATGGGGATAAATGAGCCTTACACCATACAATGGATGAGTGCTCATCTCTTGGCAATTGGCTAGTTTTACTTTTATTTGTAGTAGTGTCTAGAGGCACTTTTATTTTGCTGGTAGGGCATTCATTTAGAATAACTTTAAGCTTCGATGCCTTAGTGTCTAAAAACACTTCTTTGGTAGGACTACTTGTGTCCAAGGCCTAGAGACAAACATTCCCTGTGACAAGTATCCCATAAACCAACACCGAGACATAGTTTATACATGGAGACCTATTCCAACATAGAGGTGAAGGTGGGGGAAATCCCAGATGTCACTAGTCAAGTTACAAGTCAAGGTTAATCAAGAATGAGGGAAGGCAACGGATGGATGGAGGCAGTGGAGATGGTTCCAAGATTAGCAAGCTATGTCCCTAAAAGGAAATGATCAAACCCATACTAGGAGTAGGGCAAGGCCAATTAATATACAAAAGAATCTCTCGGCAAAACAACTAGATCATTTATACTTTAGATTCCAAGTAAAACCAAGATAAAGTATTGCCAACATACAATCAATATCAACCAAGTCTCACTGCTAAAATAGGTAACAGAGCAACATCAAAATCCATATGCACAAACCATAATATCACCTGGTTAATATACCTGCGCTGGATCTGAAACCAATCTAAAGATCACTGGAACAACTACTTCTGCTACATATCATGGGCACTATAATAATCTATGCTCTGGGTCATGAAAGAATGGCTAACTCAGTCATCGAATCTGGGGTCATGAGGCTCAGTCATGGCATAGAACTGGTTAATCTGGATACTCTGGATCTGTTGAAAGTGGGAGATCATCAATTGGTGGCTAATCATCTGTTGATCTAATATCTTGTCCCTCAAAATCGTGTGAGTACACCTATTCAAGATGTAGACTATTGCATTTAATGCTTCTATCAATAGAAACATCGACAAATCTTGGTCATTTATCATGTCCTTAGCAGCCCCTATGATGGATCGGTTTTTCTGCTTTGCCACCTTGTTTTGCTATAGGTTGTACAAAATGATGGATTCCCTCTTGATTCCTGCATCCTTGTATAAATCCTTGAAACCATTGGAGGTATACTCATCTCCATTGTCTAATCTCAAAAGTTTGATCTTCTTCCATGTCTGGTTTTCCACAAGAGATTTGAACTCCTGAAGCCTACAAAATTCCTCATCCTTGGTCTTTAGGAAGTAGATCTAAGTTTTGTGAGAGAAGTCATCAATGAAGGAAACATAGTGGCATGCTTTTGGTGATTGGTGCTATTGACTTCGGTCCACACGCATCTAAATGTACTAGATCTATGATTCCCTTAGACATGTGCTCATTATTTTGGGAAGCAGCCTCGACATGCTTGGCAAGTGCAGGTTGAACGAAAAAGAGAAGCAAGCTTAGGCCAAATTTCAAGGTTTTGGGCCATTTGGGGCCTCCCCAACTTCCCTCTTCACCCTAAGTCAAATTTTCGACTTTTGTAAGCCTTTGGATCCCAGATAATAGGACCAAAACACGTTTTTCTTTATGCATATTGTAGCAATGTAATAAAAATTTTCGAGTAGGCTCTTCAGAGCCCATTCCCCATCCCCCCCTCCAGGGGGGGATTTGCGTCGGTGTCACTTTTTGTGCTTTTTCTAGTTTTTGTTTAGATTAGTTTATTTTTGCAGATCTGTATACTTTGATAAGTCTATTTCGATATATCTTTCCTTTGCGGTAGTGTAATAATTAGACAACTTTTATTTTTTCAGTTTTCTTTTCATGTTAAAATAAACCCCCTTGCTTTTCCGAGTATGGTTCATGGACAAGGGCTTGCTCGAGTTAACTTGGAAAGAGACTCTTGGGTTCTATCTTTCTAATAAAAAAACTTCGCCATAAAATTCTTAAAACTCTACCAAGGCTCTATTGTGTATGCCCTTCACCGATGCCATTCGACTGACCAGTGGGATGCATCAAAAGCAACATGAGTGACTAGTTTAATTAGTTGCATATTCAATCATCCTCCTAAGGAAAAAATCCAACACCTCACTTTAATCTCTTGTGGGGAAAGTTCAGAGAGGAAGCGGGAACCAATTGGGTAGTGACCTCGAGATACTGTCAGGCTACACCCTCTTTTGGTGTAGTGTTGGACACCTCCCAGAGACTTCGATCCAACCCACATTTCTTCGTGTGGAGCCACATTTGATAAAGGTTTTGGACATACTCCTTGTATTGTCAGGTATATCTGGAGTCCCCTTCCTCCCTTTTTTAATCCACTCATCTCATCACTAATTTAACACTGACCAAGAACAATTGCAACACATTTTCGACAATAAAATTTTGTGACTCCATTTTCAACACTAGTCTCTTATTCTGTATCATACAATCATTTTCTTTAAGTTCATTCATGTGTTGATTGATTATAATTGCATGTTGTGGGATTAAATTGTTGTTGGAATATCTGGTTTCAGTATTTACCTTCAAAAAACTCCTAAATAACTCATCCACAAACCACCACTAAAACGCTTAATCAAACTTAGTAACTCTTAGGGTCTACCCCCCTTGGCTTCGTTAGGAGTTTGCCTAAATGGAGGAGTCAATATCAAGTGACAGTACTTGACCCCCCAAGGACGCACTTAGTGGCTTGAAGATTTTTGCCACGACAACCTAACCCCCCAGGTGCGTGAAAGGGGACAACAATTCCACTTAGCCTTTTGGCATGGCTAGGGTTCATTTAGGGGATTAGAACACTCACTCACTCTATTTGTACTCATTCTATTTCTCATTTCACTCCTTTCACTCCTCTTTGCTAAGGGTTTGGAGTGGGTTTGCTAGGTGTTTGTGAGCAAATCTGTGAGAGCTGGAAAGGGAGATTGAAGGCCACTATTTGTAACAACTTAGAAGGGAGATTGAAGACTACTATTTGTGACAATTTTGAAGTGAGATTGAAGGCTTCCATGGAGACATCCAACCACCATTAAAGAGCTAAAGAGGTAGGCTCTAAATCCCACTCTTTGCTTGTTTTAAAAAAAATACCTCTATGTTAAAATTTTGAATCTTGAATGTTCTTTTCTTCTACTCTTTCCCATTTCTCCTTCTTCATCATTCTATTGCAGGCAACAAGTTATTCTCATCTTGAGTCAAGAAGCATGATGGGTATGTGGTTTTTGTTTTTGGTTCCATTTCTTATTATGATTGTGTTGTTGGAAAATTGATATATCAGTGACGAGGATAAAGCAGTAGGGAGTGGCACATACCGTGGAGAGGAGGAAGAAGTGGAAGGGGATGATGATATTGAAGTTGAGAGTGATGAGGAAGAAAAAAAAGATGCAACACCTTTGTGGAAGTTTGTGGCAAGGCTTGGGGGAGGGAAAGAGGGTAGAACCACAAAGTTTATATGCCTCCATCGTACTAAAGTCTAAAACTTACATAGTTTCATATACCTGTGTGAGAAAGCATCTATGTGGGATTATTCCATTGGATGAAAGTAAGATTATTGGAGACGAAACCTATGACAATGTGTCGGGGAAAGGGAGAAACAAATATGAGTAGGAAGAAGGGTCTGCTCAAAACAAATCCAAGAAATCAAGGGTCGAACCTGAGGCCTCACACAAAATGTTTGGTTGTCCATCCTCATCCCCCCATAGTAGTGGATTCTCGCTTATGCAAAGAACATTATTAGATTTCCTTGACTAAGGTTGCAAGATTGATGTGGATTAAAAAATTTACAGGTTTCTCTATGCATGTGGTGTACCATTTGTGAAATTTTATAGCTTAACAAATCACGATTACACTTTCGATCTTTTACTTTAATTTAACCTAGAATCGATAAATGCAACACACTGATAAGAAACCATTACAGAGAAAACTTAACACAAGAAATACCTTTGAAACCCTAATGGGGCAAACCAGCGAACGATTTGGCTTTATTGCAAATTTGTAAAAACAACTTCTACAACATTAGGCTTTCGAATATGCACATCGGATCTCAGTCAACTCTTGACTCTCCTTGCTGCAACTATGCCCAAACCCTCAACAATATCAAGAAACCCCAACTTGAGTGAATCCCTCACTCCCAAGCCTCTGAGAGACTTCCTTTCTCAGATCTGATCACTCACTATTCACTCACTATCAATGATGTTACTCACTGACAATGATCACTCAAGAGATATGACTCACTCCCTATTATGTGTTGTTAGTTTTTCTAAGTTATTTTACTTAGGATCTTTATCTGAAAGAATAACAAGTACAACAATACACACAAGACACACAAGACACAGAGATTTTCATTGGGGAAACCATAAAGGAGAAAACCCCGCAAACTTCCTCAGAATAGTTCCGTCACAAAGATAAGATGACAAGATAAAATAAACCCAAGAACAATATGTTTGCAGCAACTCTTTGTCCCTCTTTCTCTCTCCTAAGGCGTAGATGAGAGAGCAAGTGAAGTGTGTGACAAATAAGGAGGGCACCTCCCTATTTATATTCTTTCATTGAGTTGTTAACTCAACCACTAGGTCGGCCAGGCTACCTATGGGGCCGACCTACCTAAGAATACTCATAATTACATTTTACTTTATTTAACTTGGGGACTATTGCCCCGACTTGCAACAAAGGGTTTACCTTAGTGACCATACACAATGATGACATCCCCAAAGGAGGAACACACATCCCCGATGGGGGTACAAATATATACAATATCAATATACATCAGAATATCTTCCGAAGTTACAATTACAATAACACTCCCTCTTAACTAGGAAGGTATTCTCTCGCCATAGTCATCAACACATCTGATCATCGTGAGTCATCACCATTGCTACTGTGATTGTCCTCATCTTGTCCAATTTGTCGTATCTATTTGTCATAGGAAGTTTCTACAGAGCCAACCCTTTTTCATGCTGGGTGTAGGCCTAGACCTCATCCATGTCTTCATCATATCCACGAGCAAGCCATCACGTAGGTATAGATCAGGACCATTCTTTACATTGCCACTGCAATAACCTACGTCTCCTACCATCTTCTCGTCGTATCAGATCATCATGTAGGTACAACCCATGACCTTCTTTACATTGCCACTACAATAACCTACGTTTTCTGCCATCATCTCATCGTCATCGCATAGGTACAGTCTAGGATAGTCTTTACATTGCACGACAATAACCTGCGTTTCCTACCTTTAGCTTTTCGTATCCAGATCATCTCTTTTGTCCTGCACAAAACAAAGTAAACACACAGAGCACATCTCAGATGCAGACCACCCGCGTTCTATCACCATGGGAGTAAGTCAGGATCTTTTCACGTCATCAAGACAACCTGCAGCTTCTACTATGCGAGAATCGCCTAGGAGCACACTCGGTGCATTACGTCTCTACACGGTCAACTTGTGTTCTACCAGTAGAGAACCGCCTAGGTGCACCTCTCGTGCTTCATGACCTTATCATCTCAACATGGGAACACACACATATATAGATATAACCTGCTACACCAGGGCTTTTACGTTCCAGGTGAACCTCAAGGACTTATTACATGTGAATCACCTACGTACAGGATCTTTTCCGTTCAGACAACCTTCTGGGTGTATTACATTCGAGTAACCTACGTACCACCCCAGGGTTTTTTTTACACTCGGACAATCCACATGATTTATTACATCTGAATAACCTGCGTACCACGCCAGGACTCATATTTACATTCAGATAACCCGTCTTAGGACTTATTACATCTGAGTTACCTACGTATCACGCCAGGACTCGTATTTACACTCAGACAACCTATAGGACTGATTACATTCGAGCATCTTGCTTCACAAGGATTTTTTTCCCTCTTGGACAACCTGTCTCATTTCCCATGTAAGATATCATGCATCTGCGTCTTCTGGTCTCTCACTATTTCTAGCATAGAAACATATCAGGACTGATTACGTCCAAGGATAACCTGCGAGCTTCGCCAGGACTGATTACATCCAAGGACAACCTACAAGACTGATTATGTCTGAGCAACCTACGATGTTAGCCAGGATTTTACGCTCTGACAACCTGTCTCTCGATCTATGCTAGAACTCATCACTCCCTCTTTTGAGAGGTCTCGTTCTGGATCTCACCAAGTCTTTCTCTGAAGTACTCGAACTTCAATCTGGCTATTTCTAGTATACAATCACATCAGGACTGATTATGTCCAAGGATAACTTGCGAGCTTTGCTAGGACTGATTACATTTGAGGACAACCTACAGGATTGATAACATCGGAGTAACCTACGAACTTCGCTAGGACTTTTACACTCGGGTAACCTGTATCTCCAACTATGCTAGAATTCATCACTCCTGCATTTTGTACTCTATGTATCGAAACATTCTGTACTGGAGTGAGAAGTAGCTTCCTCTGCTGCTGGTCTTCTATGTATCCATCTAAGGTCACTGGATACCAAGATCCTCTATCTTGAACTTTTGTTGAAAAGTTCCTCTTGCACCCATCCGTGAGTTGTCGTTCTCTAAAGGCTTTCATCTTCAACCTTGTAGCAAAGGTTAAGATCTTCATCACTCTAGGTGATCTTCAAGCTCCTGTATGTGCTATCACATGGGTGCCTTCTGAGCTCGTACAAGGCCTTCTTTAATTTGCACACATGAGTTTGCCTGTCATGTGTCTCGACTCCCAGTGCCTGCTCCACATACACTTCCTCCTCGACTGCACCATTCAAGAATGCTAAATTGATATCCAACTAATGTATCTCCCATCTCATACCTGCATGTATGGATCTAATGTAAGTGTACCTCGCAATTGGTGCAAATGTCTCTTGTAGTTTATGCCTTCTTTTTGTGAGAAGCCTCGTGCTACGAATCTTGCCTTGTATCCCACGATGCTGCTATCTGCTGCATGCTAGATCTTGTAGATCCATATATAAGACACTACGGACTTCCCTTCAGGTCTTGGAACCGCATCCTAGACATCATTCGCTATGATCAACTGGTACTCTTTTGATCATAGTCTTATCCTTGGTTACTTCTTCATAGCTGGAAGGATCTGCATCAATGATGTCACTCAACTGTGTCACATAATTGGAGTGTGTCCGAGGCCTCTTACTTTCTTTGAAAGTATCGTCATATTATTCTTTATCTTGGATGATCTTTTGTGCCCAAGATGGTCTTCATTTCTCGAGGTGGATCTACCTCTCTCTTTATCTTCTTTTGAAGCTCTTTCTTTCGCCACAGTGTCTCTAACTCGGGGAGCTTAGGTTCTTTTGAACTGTCGTTACTTGTTCTTTTGAACGATCTTCAAGTCAAGTTTAGTTGCATGATTAGAAACATCTCATAATTTCCAAAACATATTAATAGTGACAAATATATGTCACACAGGCATGTAACTATCTTAGCCAATGCTACAACATTCATCCATATCTCGTACAGATGCAGTGACTTCTAGATGCCTTCTACCCCAATGTTATTAAGAGTGTGTACTACTCCTAATATGTCAGCAAAGAGGTTTTAATCTAGATAAGTAGCAATGGAATGTTGTACATCATCATTGACTTCTTACCCATCATATGCAATTCATTAGTATAAATGCAAACACTCAAACATGCATAATACATCAACTGAATATAAACAAGTGCTCAACCAAACAATATCATGAAATGACTATTGAACACTTATCTTTGTTTGTTTGGTGGGTAGACTCCTTCTTGATCCTTGTATCCTTGCAAGAATAACTGGAGTCTTTTGCTTCATCATCTTCTTTATTCACAACTGCATCATTTCTTATCCAAATATTGAGATGGATAAGACGTTCTTCTTGAGTTGAATCCTTCTGGATAAGAGTACATATTCCTTGTTGCTTGAGGAATCTTTCTTTCTTCTTTGAATTGTGAGAGCTTGATCTTCAGTTGCTCCCATCTTCTCTTCTTGAGCTTCTTCTTGTGTGCACTCTTCTCAGAGTCTGCTGAAGGTAATCAACTTCCTTCTGACACACATTCCTTGAATGAATGAATCCCATGATCTTGGGAGGCCATTCAAGGTGGTTATAACAATCTCTTCTTCTTCTTCAATTGCTTCATCACGACATCGAACACTTCCTTTGGTGTCTTCAAGGATGATATATGAGGGATGAGATGATCCTTAATAGAATCTGCAATGGTTCTCTTGGCTTTAGCCTTAGCCTCATCTCCCTTAGGCTCTTAGAACTTCCTTACTAATATACTGATCCAAGTAATTTTCTTCAAGGATCAGAGGTCCTATACTTCCATGCTTGGAAGTTGTCAACTTCACCAAGCTTGTCATTAAGCTGGGTGTGATGAGTCATTTTGAAATGAGAACCTCAAATGGAAATAACAAAGATTTTGATCTTATCGATTTGAGGTGTCTGACCTGGTTCCGGAGTTGGCTGATCTAGGGCTTATCAGAGAAAACCTAATTTTACAAACTTGGAATTTCAAACTTCTGATTGGACAGAAAGATGCGTTTCCTCAAGGCGAGTTGACCAATGTACTCCTTTTCTGAAAATAGTGGTGGGAAGCTCTTGAAACAGGAAGCCCTATTTTCTCCAATTTCTTCTGCAGAAATGTTTGATATTGATTCTGTTGTACCTCCGAAGTTTTGGCTCCTCACAGTCTGAAACTTCGCATTGAGGTATTCTGTTCAGTCTTCTTTCCAACCCCACAGGTTATAGCAGAATTGGATTTTCCAAGTGGGACTTATGCTGCGTTTCCTAAGGTGACTGTTTTGGGGATTGTTCAGCATAGCGAACTTGTACGGACTGCCATGTGTCACTGTTTCACATTTGGGGTTTGAAAAGTGGACCATAGAAACTGCAGTCCGTGCCCTACCTGCAACATCTTGCGAAATGTCATTTGGAGCTTCCTAGCCCGAGATATAGCATTTCTCCCTAGGTCACCTGTTTATGACTGTATTCTGGAGGAGGTTGGAACCCTGATTTGGAGGAATCATATCTCTTGAAGTATAGCAAATCTGAGGCTGAAACTTTCACACAAGGTATAGCAAGATTTCCTCTTCGGCCTGGAAAAGTTTCAGCTCCTGAGCCTTCTCCAATCTCTAGATATAGCGAAAGTGCCAAGATGACTAGATTTAGTCTCCTAGGGTTTTCAAGCATGAAACCCTAATTTTCAGTAGCTGCCATTGTAGTTGTATTTCGGTTGCACAACGCCTTCTTTCGTAGTGGCTCTGATACCATGTTAGTTTTTTTAAGTTATTTTACTTAGGGTCTTTATCTGGAAGAATAACAAGCACAACAATACATCAAAGATACACAAGATACACATATTTTCATCGGGGAAACCATAAGGAGAAAACCCCACAAACTTCCTCGTAATAGTTCCGTCACAAAGATAAGATGACAAGATAGAATAACCTAAGAACAATATGTCTGCAGCAGCTCTTAGTCCCTCCTCTTCCTCTCTCTCCTAAGGCGCACATGAGAGAGCAAGTGAAGTGTGACAAATGAGGAGGGCACCTCCCTATTTATATTCTTCCGTGGAGTTGTTAACTCAACCACTAGGTCGGCCGGGTTACCTTTGGGGCCGACCTACCTAAGAATACTCATATATACATTTTACTTTATTTAACTTCGGGACTATTGCCTTGACTTACAACGAAGGGTTTACCTTAGTGACCATACACAATGATGACATCCCCAACGGAGGAACACACATCCCCGATGGGGGTACAACAATATACAATAGCAATATGCATCAGAATATCTTCCGAAGTTACAATTACAACAACATGTGTGTATACAACTATCCATAGACTCTTTTATAACATTTACTTCATGTAAAAACTACGGCAAATACCACGGGACACAGCCCATACCATGGGACAACAAACATAAAGCATTACAAAAGAAATTGTCTAGAGAGTTACTCTTCCAGACAACTTCTACATGCTAGACACCCCATGTAGAAGTGCTTGTTCGAGCTACAAGATCTAACACTCCCTCTTAGTAAGGAAGGTACTTCCGAAGAAGCATCCACCTAGATCCATCAAATCCTTTGTTACTCCAGCAATTCCTTTTGAATTGGAAGATCCTCCTATCAATGACATCTCATACCAAATAGGCCTATCAAGAGAAGCCTCATGCTCCCTCTACGTCACTGACACTGATGCAAAGAGTGAAAACTCATTCTTGAACTTGGTTGCGAAATCATCCATCTCAACTGTAGCAGCCACATGCTTCTTCTCTTTTCCCTTCTTTTTGGTAGGGCACTGGCTAGCATAATGTCCTAGCTCATGGCATGCAACGCATTTCACTGTAATATCCCAAATACTGTTATTCTCTAATGTTCTATGATAGTGTTGACTCGCACACTCAATCTCATACAAATTTGCAAAATAACTGTGCATGCAAACTCGCCATGCGAAAATGCCCTAAAATATAGCTGAATTAGGGTTAGGGTTTTGTAGAGAGAAATTAACACTTACCACTGATATTCTGGCTGATAATGACTCTAGAGATAGCTGCATGCATAAGGATTCGGATGGGTGGTCTAATAATGCTCTTTCCCTCTGGTGTTACCGCCCCGTAGTACCGTAAAAACCCTCCAAACTGAAGGTGACGTTTTTGTAGGAGGAGAGGTCTGTTCGGGCTAAAACTTCCCGAGCTTGTTCGTCTGCTGATGCCGGAGAGATGGCCTGGCACATGCGGAGGTTTGGCTGCCTCTAAGTGCCTTAGCGAATTGATTGGCAGTTCTGCTGCTCACGCCCCCAACTGATATGTTTGGCTGATAGCTGCTCCAAGTGAGCAAACTGATGGCTGATAATCACTGCATATTGTAGGATAGGCCTGTTGAGAAAGAGGAAGCTGACATGCGGAGGAAAGATTGGGTTTGTGGTCCCAGCGAATCCTTCTGTGTTTTCTCTGCTACTTTTGGCTGCAAAACGTGGATCTGCTAATAACCCTTCGAAATGTGCTGGATCTCCAAATACTGTAGTATATGATGGACACAATGGATAAACTTGGATGATCTATCCCAATAAGAGACTAGGGCAGATATCTCACTGCCGAACCCTCACTAGCTGAAGACACCGTCTCCAACCCCAACTACCGTAGCTGCACGCTATGCTACTGCTCGAAACTCCAAAATCAATCAACAATAACAATAGCTATTTCCTTTAGTCCCATAACCCTTCTTAAATAGATCTTCATATGCTTTTAGGGTTTGCATGTCACTTTTAGGGTTTATGCTTCACTTTTGCATGCATGCAATTCTAATTTGATGTTGACTTTAACACTGACTAAACAAGGCCTGCATGCTCCGCATGCTTTAGGATATGAACTATGATGGCCTTCTTTCTACACTGATGACTTAATAATGCTGAATTGATGTACATTTCTGCTCCTAGTGCTATTACTCCTCAGTTATTCCCTTTTATAAAAAACAGAACATTACGGTCCTCCCTCACCAAAGATTGCTTGCCCTCAAGCACTGCCAACGCAACTCCACAATCAATCAAACTGAACTAACTGAATCCGGGGATGATCTTAGGGTCCCAAATTATCCTAGGAGATTTGTAACACCCTCTGCTCAAAGCACTGCACTGCACGGTACCATCACAAGATATCCCATAGAAGCCTCCTATAAGTAGAGTAACTAACCAGGCTGTAAACGAGGTACCATCATAATAGACCTCCTGAAAGCATCCTCTAGCAATCACCAAACTACCAGTCACTGTAATCCCAGGGTCCCAAATCAATCTGAGAATTGCAGAGGTCAAAATGCATCCACCGCTACCCTGCATAGTATCGACACAAGGAGCATCTTGAAGACTCCCAAGTAACACCATCAGTAAACATTGTATCCATGCCTCATAAGGTCTCCCACCTGGATCCCAATGCAAACTTGTGCATCTTTCATCTCAAATATCCCAAGGCTCTAGTGGGACTATACCCTCGGCTAGGAATGTCTTCCTAAGAATTGCCCACTCAATAGGAAACCAACTCTTAATCTGTCTCCAATCCAATTCCCAAAAAGGACCTTGTCGATAAGCACCATCACAAGGAATAATTCTACCAAGCTGACATTCTGCCCTTTTGATTTCAACTGGAATGCTCATATACTGTTGCCCAATTTCTCGTTCCTAGCCAACCTGTAAAAACCATCCTCCATTATGCAAATGTGGACTCAAGCTACTACAAGTCTTGTCTATGTACTCCTGAAGAGGACTGCTTTGAAATGCAATAGTATGTTTCTTCTGCTGCCCCATCAAGGAATCTAACTACTCTTCAATACTAGAAAGCCTGACTACTGACTCGATACATACAACTCGAAGAGATGTAAGCTCAACATCTCGCTGTAATATGGTGTCCCGGAGTATCTTGGTCATCTCTTTCATTGCTAGAATGCTTTCTTTAACACGTTCAATCTTCTTTCGGTGACTATCATTTGGAAGCTCTATCTCATGCATGTATAAACTCTCCCTGACCTCCATGTGTGACTGCTCACTGTCTCGACTGCTGTGCTCATTGCCTTGCACCTCATGTATTTCGCCTGTCATAACTGTCTGGACTCCTACTATAGGTGATGGAGAGTGTACCAACTCCAATTCATCACACGACTTTTCCACAATTTGACTAGCGAATGTGCTTGTGTCGCTAAACTCACAGGATGGCTCTAATGCGATCTCCTCAGGCACATCCTCATCATGTACTGTTAACTCCAATTGAAGCTCACCAACAACGTGTACTTCATGCCCATCTTTCCTCCCTCCCCCAACTATGCCTTTAAGGACATCCTCATCCAAATCCTTGGGGTGGCTCCTGAACTTGATGGTGTAATAATCTTGAAAGGACAATGCTGTACATACCTCATCACCCAAGGCTAGATACTCCTGATATCCAGGCAAGTGTTGAAGTACTGCTAACCTCTGTGAATTTCCAGTCAAGATCCTTCTCATTGTCTTCATGTTCTCACAAGCTGACAAAGAAAAACCTTTGTTCTAACATGCACTTCACCAATATCACTGACATGCATTTGCATGTACAAGCATGCATATCAACATGCACTTTTATTCAATTGCTATGTTTCCACAGCTTGCAAGGATCATGCTCTGATACCACTGTAATATCCCAAATACTGATATTCTCTAATGTTCTATGATAGTGCTGACTCGCACACTCAATCTCATACAGAGTTTTGCAGAGAGAAATTAACATTAGGATTAGGATTGGGTTTTGCAGAGAGAAATTAACACTTAGCACTGATATTCTGGCTGATAATGACTCTAGAGATAGCTGCATGCATAAGGATCCAGATTGGTGGTCTAATAATGCTCTTTTCCTCCGGTGTTACCGCCCCGCAGTATCGTAAAAACCCTCCAGACTGAAGGTGACGTTTTTGTAGGAGGAGAGGTCCGTTCGGGCTGAAATTTTCTGAGCTTGTCCATCTGCTGATGCCGGAGAGATGGCCTGGCACATGCGGAGGTTTGGCTACCTCTAAGTGCCCTAGCAAATTCATTGGTAGTTCTGCTGCTCACGCCCCCAACTGATCTGTTTGGATGATAACTGCTCCAAGTGAGCAAACTGATGGTTGATAATCACTGCATACCGTAGGATAGGCTTGCTGAGAAAGAGGAAGCTGACATGCGGAGGAAAGACTGGGTTTTGTGGTCCCAGTGAATCCTTCTGTGTTTTCCCTACTACTTCTCGCTGCAAAATGTGGATCTGCTAATAACCCTTCGGAATGTGCTGGATCTCCAAATACTGTAGTATATGATGGATGCAATGGATAAACCAGGATGATCTATCCCAATAAGAGACTAGGGCAGATATCTCACTGCTGAACCCTCTCTAGCTGAAGACACCGTCTCCAACCCCAACTACCGTGGCTGCACGCTGTGCTACTGCTCGAAACTCCAAAATCAATCAACAATAACAATAGCTATTTCCTGTAGTCCTATAATCCTTTTTAAATAGATCTTCATATGCTTTTAGGGTTTGCATGTCACTTTTAGGGTTTATGCTTCACTTTTGCATGCATACAATTCTAATTTGATGTTGACTTTAACACTGACTAAACAAGGCCTGCATGCTCCGCATGCTTTAGGATATGAAGTCTGATGGCCTTCTTTCTACACTGATGACTTAATAATACTGAATTGATGTACATTTCTGCTCCTAGTGCTATTACTCCTCAGTTATTCCCTTTTTATCAAAAACGGAACATTACATTCACTTTACTGGTGTCCCTATTCTTCTTGTTGGCCTTAAAGATGTTTTCTGAAGAAGAGACCTTCTTTCCTTCTCTCTTGGATGCTAGAGCAAGATTCTTCTCCTCTTCTTCCTCCTTTTCTTGATCTCTACTTTGAGACCACTCCTGGATCTCCTCAAGTAAAGTCATCCCATAGTCTATCCCAAGAAGGAAAGTTCTCTCGGCCCACAATGCATTTCATGAACACATCCCACTGCTTAGTGAAGCCTTTGAAGGCTATACACACCAACTTTGACTTTTGGTGAGATAGGAGACCACATTCTCTCCCTTGGTCTTCATAGTGCTGTGAAGCATGCCCCTCGATGCCATCTTGTGGTTTTGGTTCTTGCTCTCATACAAGCTTGTGAGTGCATGCCACATTGCCTTAATTGTATTCTTCTCAGCCATATTTGGATTTAGGTGGTCTTTTACTCCATCCAAGAGTATCCTTTGTGCCTTTGCCTCGTTCACCTCATAAATGTCTAGATCCTTAGGATATGTAGGCACAACCATGGTGGTATTCACAAAATTTTATATCCGGTTTTCCTTGAGGATAGTTGTCATCCTCACCTGCCACTGAAGATAGTCGGAGATTGCTTCCAACCTATATTCATACTTGAGACTGGAAGCCATAAACAAAATTTACTCTAAAAAATTAAAAAACAACTTTCTGCTAGTTTGTTACCTTTAGTAAAAAAACTGCTCTTCTGCTTGTCAATGTAGCTGTAAAAATTTATTGCCCCTTGCCATGGGGTCTGCCCAGCTTCTTGAGGACAGATGACCGTCTCCTTCTCGGCAGTTGTGCCTGCGCCTTGGTGGTTGGCGGCTGCTGTTCATAGCTTCATCCTGAGTGGGTGGCTTGCAACGGTTGCTTCGTTCTTGTGCCTGAGACTACTATCGCCGGTTGCTGGTCGAGATTTCTGGTGGCTTAACTTTGTATTGTTGCCTGACGGCTCCCAATTGCCCTCCTCTCAACACCTGCACACCACTTCGACTGTCACAGCCTTGATCTCTACTCTGTGCATGCAACACCAACGACCACGTCCTTTGTTAGCTGATTGTCCCTGTGTTGTGGTTGTTGGCTCGTGGCCTCTATTCTCATTCGTCGACAATGTTGCTTCTTTGTTTCGGTGGAACCGACCACCTTCTCAGCTTCTTGCAGCTACCTCTAATTTCGCCATCCACAACACACAACTTCGTTATGCTGCATTTGTGCACTGCACCCGATCCTCTCGTGTCTAGCCACAACTCACATCCACAACCTCAGCACTCCCGACGGCTACAGCAAAACCACCTGTTTGCCCTCGGCTCGACCTCTCACAGCTCCTGTGAGTTCATGTGCTTCTTTGCTGTGCAACTTCTTATTGCAACACGACTCTGCTACACTCTCTGTCATTTTCCGTTTCTTGTGTGGCCCAATCCTCCTCCACTGTGATCTGTCGCTTGTACTCACTGTGACACCTTTCAGTGGTTGTTAGCAGTGGCCTAACCTACCACCAATTTCTCTGCCGTCGATTTCCTTGCCGCCCTGCTCCTCTACCACTTAGCACTCGTGCGGGCAACTCCACGTCCTCATGACTCGAGCCGTCCTCAGCAACCGCCCTTCGATCTTCTTTAACAACGGCAATGATCCGCACGATTAGAGGTCGTACGGGTTGCAACGTTGCTTTACGGTACTCTCGAGACTATTTTTTCCCGATCTTGTGTAGGTCTTCTCAGTCCTGCTCTGAAACCGTGTGAAATTTATTATTTTACAGCTTAACAGATCATGATTGCACTTTCGATCTTTTACTTAATTTAACCCAAATAAAGATAAATGAAACACACTAATAAACAACCATTAGAGAGAAAACCGAACACAAGAAATACCTTGGAAACCCGAATTGGGAAAAGCAACAAATTGTTTGTTTTTATTGTAGATTTGTTAAAACAACAATTACAACACCAAGTTTCCGGATATGCACACTGGATCTTTGTCAAATCCTGACTCTCCCTTGTCGCAACTATGCCCAAACCTTTAGTAATATCAACAATCCTTGGCTTGAGTGAATCCCTCATTCCCAAGCCTCTGAGAGACTCCCTCTCTCAGATCGGATCACTCATTGATCACTCACTACCAATGATGTTACTCACACAGATAATGACCACTCAAGAGATATGTCTCACTCCCAACTGTGTATGTATACAACTCTCAATGGATTCTTTTATAACATTCACTTCATGCAAACACCATGGTAAATACCATGGGACAACAAACATAAAGTATTACAAAAGACATTGTCTAGAGAGTTAATCTTCTGACCAACTTCTACATGCTAGACACACCATGTAGAAGTACCTACCCGAGCTACAAGATCTAACACCGTTTAATGTTCTTCCCTCAGCCTATTGGTGTGAAATGGTACAAGCCATCAATGGTGCCCCAAAAGGATTCAGGAGCCCTTGGTATGACAAAGTTAGAACCGCAAGACTTTATAGGGCATGAGCCAAAGTCAATAATGCTCTTTGAAAGTTTAGAGATGATTGTTCCAGCTATGGGATATCTATTGTATCTGATGGTTGGACAACTGTTAAAGAAAAGCCATTTATAAATATTCTTGGTGTTTCTGCTGGTGGTGTGGTCTTCCTTTTAGGCCATGACTATTTAGATCGCTTCAAGACAAGTATTAATATTGCACAATCTTAACTTAAAACCATTCAAGAAATTGGGCCATACAATGTCATTCAAGTAATCATTGATAATTTTGCTAATTGTAACGTAGCAAGAGCAATCATTGAGGATATGTACCCTACGTTTTTTGGTCAGGGTGTTTGGTTCACACATTGAACCTTTTGATGCATGATATTGTTAAGATGAAGGGCCCTAATTATAGATGGATTGGTGCCTTGTACAAGAGAGGGAATAAATTGATAAAATTTATTATTGTAATGTCCCTTTCTGAATGATCATTCCAGGGCATGACTTATTAGCCTATTTAATTAATTAATTAATGTCACTTGGGCAAAAAGTAACATTATAAAGTGATATTGAGTAATTAATTCATAAAGGGACTTGAAAAAAGTCATTTTATTAATTAAAGGCGGGAAAAGGGTAAAAGTGGCCCAAAAGGGTAAAAAGAGCTTAACAGGGGAAATCGACCCCTTCTCTTATTGATTTATGATCGATCTGGTTATGATAACATTGATCGAGATAAAACTTGAAAGGAGGACTACACTCCAAATTCCATAATTCTGTAATGCCCTCTTCTGCTTAGGCATTGAGGACCAACCCGCTAACCTATGTGATTCCTGTGGGTTCGAGCGGGTACTAACAATTAGGGAATCAATTGAAGACTGATGCCATCTATAGAAAATCTAGGGTATCAATATTATATCACCATTGGGTCGAAGAGAGCCACCGGAGCCAAAGGCCACCGGCATGCATGACATCTAAGCATTATTTAATGATGCATACACCCGATTAAGTCTCCGTGCACATGCATGCAAGTCAATTGCAAATTAGAAGTTAAATTTACCTACTTAGGTCAAAAATTAGGGTTTTCGCAGTTGAAAGTTATAAAAAGAAGATAAAGTGAATGGAGACTTTACTTTTGATTATTATATGATTTTGGAGCTCTTGAGTAGCAGCATAGCGTGCGGCCACAACAGTTGGGGTTGAAGACGGCGTCTTCGGGTAATGGGGTTTTGGCAGTGACTCGTGAGATATCTGCCTTAGTCTCATCCAGGGTAAACCATCCAGGTTCACCATCCGCTCTTCAATTTATTCATTCCTTTACTGTTATCCAGTATCCATCAGAGATTGTTTGCAGGGGCACGTGTGCAGCCATAAGGGGGTTTTTAGCTGGAAAATCCCAAATCATTCGCTGGGTCCTTAGATCTCAGTTTACCTTCAGAAGCCAGGCACCATTCTCATCATCGGTATCATACTCCAGTACCCGGTGATTATCAGATTCGGTCTTGCTCATCCGGAGCAGTTATCAGCAGTTTCAGGATCAGGGGGGCGTGAGTAGCTAAACATTTAGATCAATTCGCTAGCCTGCCTAGATTCCTCAGAACTTCCGCATGTGTCAGGCATCCTCTCCTGCACTGGAAGACTACCACTCCTGCAAGTTCTCAGCTTCAATGGGTACCTCCTTTCACTGAAAACATCACCCTTAGCTGATCTTGGGCACGTGCTGCTGGGGTATCACTGGAGGCAGAAAGTACTAGTTCATCTGCAGATCGGCTCTTGATGCATGCATATTCTTTCAGGAGCATTTTAGCCAGCTTATCAGTGGTAAGTGTTACATTTTATCCTACAAACCCTAACCCTAATTCCAGCTATAAAATAGGGAAATTTTGCATGGCATTTTGCATGCCCAGCTATTTCAGAAACTTTACATAGAATTAGAAAATATCAGTATTTGGGATATTACAAATTCTTTCTATTTTTTTACGAAATTTCTTTTGTGGTGGGCATGCCATAGTGGGCTACGATTTTTTTGTTTGTTTTGAAAATGCCATATATGTTACATTATAAATTTATAAATCAAGATACATGTGTTGCCGCCTCTTACACACTTGGGGGGAAACACAATAGAAATCTTCAAGCTGCTCGGTGTGTCCTTGGCGGCAAGTCTCGAGTCAGGTGTTGTCACTTGATCCCGACTCTTTCATTTAGGCAGAACTCCTAACGAAGCCAAGGGGGGTAGTCCCTACGAAAGAGTTTCTAAGGCTCTTTAAGTTAATTTAATTGTTAATGATGGACATTATTGTTTTTAGGAGTTTTTGAGATATGTTAAAATCAATACAAAACAAGATATTGCAATATTTAAAGGATCCAACTCAATAACATAAATATAAACTGACATTAACAATATGAAAAGATATTGAAAGAAATAATATGATTGCAAAAATGACCAATGCCAATGGTGTCACATAAAAATGAGTGCTGCTTGAAGAATGTAAAGTTTTGCACTGTATCTTGGTTCGTTTTAGGTTAAATGAATTTAATGAGTGAATTAAGAGGGAAAGGAACTCGATATATACCTTAAGGTACGAGGAGTATGTCCAAACTTATCCAATGTGGCTCCACACGAAGAAATGTGGGCTAGATGGAGTCACGGGGGTGTGTTCAACACTAATCAAATGAAGGTGTAGCCCGATGGGGCACCGCCGTCAATTTTTTGTGGTTCTTGCTTACTTTATGAAATTTCCCCACAAGAGATAGAATCAAAGCATTGGATTTCTGCCTTGGGAGGTTTATTGAAATGTGTGAATCCTATTTACTAGTCACTTCAATCCTTTTGATGCAACCAACTGATTGATCGAACCACAGAGGTGCGGGGCATCCAGACTGGAGCCATGGTCAATTTTAAGAATTTTTATCAATGTTTTCATGTTTATTAAAACCCAAGAATCTCTTTTAGGTCTGTGAACCATACTCGGGAGAGCAAGGGGGTTAATTCAAAAATAAAGAATGAAAAGAAAGATTGTCTAATTACTACAACAAAGAGTATCTTTTCCCCTTTAAGGTACTTCGGTAGAGCAGTGCTGGGTTAGTATCTGGTTTTGCAAAGATAAAAAGAAACTCAAAGCAAAGAAATTGATTGATCTATTTTTATTTTGCAAGAAAAAAAATCTATTCTAAAGCAAATAAAGCAATTGAGGCAGATCCAGGCTTCCCTCAAATGGGGGAAGAGGCGTGTGGGAGTCGTAATTTCACTTGCTGTTTATTAATTTTTTATTACAATACTTTTTTTGAGAAGACTTCTTTGTCCTTTGGAAATTAGGAACAAATGAATTTTACAAAATTTTGGAAGAATGGGAAAAGTAGAAGAGGGAAAGAAAGAGGGAGCTTTGGAAGGATCTTTCTTCAAGGTTCAATTCTTCAAAAATTAGCTTCTGAATCACCTCTTTTTCTGTAAGTCAAGCTCAAAACCAACAAACAATAAACTCATGAAAATGTTAGAAGGTTAGCTAAAAGCATATAAAATTTATAGCCTTAACACTTGTAAAAAGATTGGAAAAAAATATACTTTAAGTGCTAAGGAAAAGTAGTTTAGATCTAAGCTTTAAAATGTAAAAATTCAGCCCATTTTAGATTTAAATCAAAGCAAGCAAATTGGAATGATAAACTTTCAAAATCTGATTTAACTTGCAAAGAGTAAAATAACCGAGAATAAAGAGATTGTGTTTTTGAGAAGGAAGAAGAAAGGTGTCAAGCCCAAGCTTGACCAAAACTGAGGAGGAGGGTGCTTGTAGAACAAGAAACGTTAGAATCAAAGCACGTGGTGAAGAAAGATGAGATGCAATCGAGCTCCGATCTTTCTCCACCCTTGGTGATCTGCACAACTAAAAGGACCCTTCAAACAAGTGATTAGATCTAGTATGGTAGATTTAAATAAAATTGGAAGTACACAAGTATAACCAACTACAAAATGCATCTCTCAAATCTTAAATAACTACACATAAATAAACAAATTCAAATTCAAATGCCGATTCCATGGATTGACATATAACCTTCTTAGCTAAATTATCAATACTTGCATGAAAGGAAATTAAATATTAAGCAGACATCACCTCGGTTAAAGAGCTAAACATTCACAACAATGAGTACTTGTACCACCACCATGACCTCCAAGTCTCAATCTTTATTCATGAAAAATAGAAGCAATTACAGTGTACAAGAGCATAGGTTCCTTGCTTCCCATCTGTAATGAGGAAGAAGGCCTCGCTTAAATAGATTATTCAGGCCTAGGCGGACGCATTATTCACTGCGACAAAGAGAGGGCGTTAGCTTGAGTTCATGGAGAAGATTGGGGAAATTTGTTGGAGTTGATTTCCATGAGGATGCACCACCTCTCCAGTAGAGAGATGTGCCCTCACCAAAGTCTCACCTAACCATTCCTTGAATGCCACATATGCTAAGACGTGAGCTAAAACGAGAGGCACAATCCTCAACTTAGATGTACTTGCCACCTACTAAATCTCCACCAAATCACACGCTTTATTCAAGGAAAGTACTTTGCCCTTATCATGAGAAGAGATTGCCACCTTTTCCAACATGCTTTGGCATGTCTCCTTGTTTTTTGGAATTTGTCCTTTGTCTTTTTTGATACTTTTTGACATTTTTTGGCTTTTTTGAGAGAAAATTACTTAACTGATAAATTAATCACTTAAAACATAGGAAAAGTGGGGTTTGGGTTAAAGAGGTTGCTCTAAGTGTGAAAATGAGCACCCCAAGGCAAATTCCGCCCCTAGACCACACTTTTATTACAACTTGAAATTTCCCATTTAAACTATTAAAAAAAAGCCTAAGTTTACGGGAAAAAATAATTTTCTCGGAAAATAAAAAAAGCCAAAGGGGGACCTAATGCAATGTTCATAATGACTCAAAAAAGTGCTTAGCATGTTCATATACATTGAGCCATAGAATTTAATAACCTCCTAAGGCTTGGACACCCAGTTTAACCATTCCAACTTTGGAGGAGCGGGTGAAAAACTCAAAAATTAAACACAACTTACTTAGTAGTGCATAATTAACAAGGGAAAAAACACCCAAGATTAACTAACTCAATGTACAGGTCCTAGGAAATCCAAATCTGTTACATTATTCCATGATGCTAACACACTTTATTAGAACATCCCCAAGGGGTATGAACATGCAACCTATTAAAAAGAGACCAACACTTGGTCCTGATGTAACCATGAAACTTCTGAGCATTGATAATGAACAAAGGCATGTCCATGACTTAGGCGGCTCACTGGAAATCCCGTAATGCAACTTAGTGAATAACATTTAGCTCTAACTGTGGGACGTGTGCTCAATTTGGTCTTCAAGCAAGGAGAGGATACAAGAACTCCGGAATCCTTGGCTTTTATAATCTGTAAAAATATCTCAACTTGACAAGAAAACCTTAGTAGCACAAGTTTTATGAAAAAACCAGTGAACCATAAGCTGCTTTATTGAGAATGAAAAAACTAACATATGAAAAAAGGTATTATTCCTAAGTACATAAAAGAAATGCAGAAAGTAAATGCTCTCTTTAAGGAGCTTATTTTCCTACTCTAAGCACGATATAACAAAATTAGGTAAAATGAAATATCCAATGTAACCACATAAGCATTTTAAAAACTTTAAAGTTCTTTGCCTTGTCTTTGGTTACTAGCCAAAGCAAGGATACGTTTTTTAATAAATGCAAACCTGTGTGATGATCCACGATGGGCAGGCTAGATGGGGAATCATAGGCAAATTAAAAAGGGGGGGGGGAATTTTGTACCGTACAACCACAGTATGAGCCATACGACATACGAATTCGACTGTGTGCTGAGACGAAGTGGTTGCCGGTTGGAGGATAATGTTGGAAGACATGGCAGCCAAGATCAGATGGGCTCAGAGCTGAGTGCTAAAGAGACAACATGTTGCTGAGGTGACGCTGGGCATGGGTAGTAATGGTTGGGCATGGAGTTGACGCCTGATCTGAGTGAGGATGACGGTGTGTACAACATGGGGCAACCATTGTTGCATTGCCGAGAAGGCTGCAGTAGAGCCAACGATTGAATAAGGCACGTAGGCGAAGATAAGTGGCAATGGATGACTCCAGGAGGCTGATCTACGGTTGTTGCCAACAGATTGAGCTTGGGTGTGAGGCTTAGAGCCGTTGGCAGAGCAGAGAAAGCTCGACTGCGCAGGGAGTTGGAATTATGGGACGTTGGGGGTCACAAAGTCCATGCAGGAGGGAGGTCAAGCAACCAGTGGACGCTGAGGGAGGAGTTCGGGTCGCTGGAGGAAAGGTTGCAGATGTGGAGTCTCGGGCTGAAATCAGTCATGGAGTGGCGGTTGCGGGTTGCATGCATTCGTTAATAGCGGAAGCGTGGTCGAGCTAGAGTCACGAGCAACGAACGGGCTCGACAGAGTTGACGACAACATCAGCTCGAGTTGGGCAGTCCTTCGACGAGTGAAGGAACTGTAGAGACCCGCAGGGTGGAGCGCAAGTGATCGGGGGCCAACGTTGGAATTTCGTAGGGTTGCGGAGTGATTTGCCCACACATAGAAGCTGAGCACACGACAACAAAGTTGGACACCGACAGGGAGCAACCCTTGGAACTGCGGCACGTGAAGAACGAGCGTCAGAGCTACGTGAGCCCGTCGTAGACCGAGGCTGTAGGGTGGAAAAACGTGAAAGTGGCGCAACCATAGTAGGGCATGATTGTGTTGGTAGCAATGTGAAGGTAGGACGTGGAGACCAGAAAGAGATCAACAAAGGGTGACAACCGCTAGAGAGATTGGCGACTGGTAGCCGCTATGGAGAAATTCGTTGCAGGGTAGGCAGTATCTACTATCGACAACAGATAAATGCCAACTAATGGCCAGCAAGGAAAACAACCTGGGCAGGGGTAGTGATTTTCGGGCAGCATGCCCTAAAATAATTTCCTTTCGGCTAGAGCAACAGGTCCAAGAAGTTTCAGGCGGGAAAAAAATCCCTAAGGGTAGCCTAGAAACTGCCCAAAAAAGGTTGGGCAGTCCCTGCAAAAATTTCAGGCATCCCAGTAGGTAACTGGGCGTCACTCAAGATGTGTTCTGGCAGCAGTATGCTGTGGATCGGAGCAACAATCAGGATAGGGACTGTGAATTTTCAAAGAGAGTCTCAGAAGTTATCACTGATGGATGAAGAGAATGAATTTCCATATCAGAATCTAGTGTCGGTAGCAGGAGGATATTCCAGTTCAAAGGGAGAAACTTCAGCAGCTGCGGATGTGTTTGATCCTGGAGGTGGTGTCTTCGGAAGTACCTTCCTTGCTAAGAGGGAGTGTTAGTTTTTGTATGTCAGCAGGTACTTCTATCTTGTGGGTGTCTAGCAACATAGAAGAAGCTGAGGTGATTCTAGACATTTATTAAAGGTGTATTTATAACACCTCATGTAAATGGTATTATGTGGCCCATAGTATTATGTTGCCCATGGTATTGGTCCATGGTATTTGCATGAGTGTGAGATAATAAAAGGAGCCTTAGAGAATGAATTTATCAACACAGATAGGAGATGGAGATCTTCTATAGTGGTCAGCATCACAGTTGCAAGAGACGACTTTCCTCTTGTAGTGAGCAATCTAGATCTAGGGTGGATCTAAGTTTTGTCTGTCTAGTTTTGCAGAGAGGATTTGGTGTATTTTTCTGAGTGTTTGGTCTAGATCCGGAGAGTGTATTCAGAAGACTACTGTAGTTGTATTGGAATCAAATTCTGCAATAAGATGAAGATAAACATTTGCTGGTTTTCCCCGAAGGATTGGGGTTTCTAGGGTGCATCTTGTGTTGTGATTTTCTCTGTTTATGGTTTGCTTAGACAGTGTATTTTTAGTTTTAATGTTCAGTCCTGCAATATGGTTATCTGCTAGTTGTAACTGAAGTAAACATTAAAGAAGCTGTTAATCAAGGGTTTAAGCATGAAATTGCACAATCAGCTTTGGCCCCTACTTAAAAAGTATCTACATCTTTCCTAAAAATGGTGTGGCTGATAGCTGGATAGCCAAGGCTGAACCAATTATGGAAGCTTTTTCCAAATCCATTCAGGTGTTAATCTCATGAAATTTTGAAGACTTTCCTGACATAATTGTTTCATAAGAAAGAAATACCTGTTAGACGGATCAGATCCCACATGATCCTACCTGCCTGCATAGTCATCCGTTTGCCCCCAAACACAACATCCTTCCGTTGTAAAGGGTAAAGAAAGTAAACATTATACCCAGCAGCAATCCAAGCCCAAAACATTCTGACAATTTTACAATTCCAGAATACACAATTGTTTCAACTTTCAGGCTTGTGACAAACTATGCAACAATCAGTTGTTAGCCCATTGAGACATGATCAATCCTTTGCTGTTAAACTGTTCTGGAGAACCAGCCATCCAAGTACTTGAGTATTAATATAAGAATGGAACTTTGATATATACTGACACTTCCAGAGCCATCTTGATTCATGATTGTGAACATTCCAATTCCTGTTAAGATGATCAACCACTGAAAACATTCAGTGGATCTTATTATAGAGTTCCTTGGTTTTGGTACTCCATAAATTGCTTTCCATAAGACTGTTTCCAATCCCCTTCCAAATAGGTCCATGAATATCCAATCTTAGCTTGCACAGAAAATCTTCTGGAGTGTCTTACATATTGAAGTAAAATCTGAGTGTCCAATTCCTGTTAAGATGATCAACCACTGAACATTCAGTGGATCTTGTTATAGAGTTCCTTGGTTTTGATACTGCATAAATTGCTTTCCATAAGACTGTTTCCAATCCCCTTCCAAATAGGTCCATGAATATCCAATCTTAGCTTGAACAGAAAACCTTCTGGAGTGTCTTACATATTGAAGTAAAATCTGGTAGTTCAACTGCCTGAAGTCTTTGGGAATGATTAAGAACTTGCCAAGAGAGTCACTTACCTACGTTATTGACCCATAAATCACTCTGCATATTTAGTTCCTCTCCTTTCCAGTAATGTTCCTGCAAAGGAAGGAATTAGCCCAAGTTTTTCTTATAACATTTAGAGGATGAACATGCTTCTCAGGGGTTTGGATTCCTATTTATACCTTTGTATTTATTATATTATGAAGAATGCCCATAGGCAATCTTGCTCAATATTGACTTTAGCTGCTGTTTTCTTGGATGGATGAATTTCAAGTCTCTAGCAAAACACTGCCCGTGTCATTTGATTTAATAGCAGCAACAAAGTGTGTATTGCTCAAGCTGGCAACTTTATGATCTTGAGCATATGGTTCAGCTTATGGCAGGTCTAACATTTTTTTGCTTACTGTAATTGCAGACCATGCACCAATTGCACTCACTCCAGATTATGGAGCACCTGTGGTGCGTTATGCTGATGGAGTGATGGATCTTCACATAGGATATTATGTAACTGTAAGAGAAGGTTAGTGGGTTGATAAGATGTTGGCACTGCTACAGTAATTTGAGTTGTGCAATAATGGCAACATGTTTATTACTTTTTGCAGAGGTATTTTATTGATTATCGAAGTTTTTTTGTAAAATGTATTTTGGTGAGCAGACCATCAGGAAAGTGAACAAATCCAACTACAACAATTGTTTCTGTGGAGCTTGATGGGGATGGCACAACAGGTCTTTCTCTCTAGTGCCATGATATCTTTCTTTCTCATTTTTTTTCCATTTATAATTGCTGTACAGAAAAAAGTAGCATCACTTTGTTCTATATCCCGTTTTGTTTCCATTCTAAAGTCCCATTGACCTTTTTTTGGACATTATTATGTAAGTTGTAAATCAAGGTCCAATCATGTATCTCAATTGGATTAGTTAGATTGGAATGAAGCAATACTTCCATGAACTGGAAATTTGAATACTGCTGATATAGTGTGTTGTGGAGATTTGTGGCTTGCTCAGAACCATGTGTATTAGTCAGTGGCAGCGACTTCTATGCTTTTCCACGTTTGACACCAGATGGGGGAAAGATGGCATGGATTGAATGGAATCACCCAAATATGCCTTGGGACAAATCAGAAATTTGGGTTGGTTACATGTCTGCAGAAGGGTGAGTGGCCATAAAACTCATATAAGCTGAGATCATACTATTTTTGTGTTTGGGCAGTTTTAACAACACATGATTTCAATCTAAACTCTCTATTTATTCTAGAATGCACTCTATGGTAGTTACTGTGACAGATAACTGATTTTAACAACCCATATGATTTCAATCTGAAATGTCTATGTATTTTAGAATACACTCTACCGTAGTTATGCAAATCATACTGCCACAGACAATTGATTTTAAGTTTTAACTGTTCAGGAGTGATAATATGGGTTAGAGTTTCTTGTGGTTTCATGATTATAGGAGATCAAAGAATTCTTAAACAGTGATGAGATTATGTTATTGTGCAATAAATTATGGATATGCCTTAATACATTTAAAAAAAAAAAATTGCAGTAAGGTTGAGAAACGGATCTGCATTGCTGGCAATGATCTAAATATGATAGAATCTCCTACTGAACCAAAGTGGTCATCTCAAGGTACTATCAATGCTCTAATAAAGAACCAGTTAGCATGTTATAAAGATTTGAAGCTTATACCTTACATTGAGATATTGTGTCATGGCTACAAAAGCTAGTTATATTGTTTTCACTTAACTTTGCAAATTCGTATAATCTTGATCATCTTGAAGGATGGAACAATGCAATGAGAAAAACTCGTCTACTAAGAAAACTTCCAGTGCAGATTAAATAAATAATTCATGTATGGATGTAATAAAAAAATATATTTTTGATAAAAGCTGAGATCATCTTACATTCATAATGTTTTGGACTTTTATAAGCCCCTTTGTACCTTTTCAAGTAAAAACATGACTCTTGACTTTTAATTAATTGTGTATTATTAACAATTAATATTAATAATATTAATATTAATTGTTATATTATTATTATAATGTTTTATATAACATTGCCTTCCCCTTAGAGAAGCTTTGTCCTCAAAGCTTAGAGAAGACAAGGCTTATGTCTGATTTCTTGTTTGTAATGACATCTTCTCGATCTTTGTGTTAGTAGCTGCGATACTTGATGAAATGAAATGATATGAGTTACAGATTCCCAAGAAAAATTGTCGCATCGTTTGTGAAGTCGTTCATCCGAGATCTATCTTTATTAGAGTTGTTTGTTGACCGCTTTGCGGGATAGAACTTCTCGTTTGTTGCTTAGTATGTTGATTTGATGTTCTTGCTTGTCTGACTACATAACTCTTCTGTGTATGTTCATTTTGACCCCATCGTTGGTCAAAATGACGTTTATAATTGGGGTGTTGATAAGGGGTTTTTGTTGTTTGTTTTTTTGTTGGATTGACTTCCTTTTGAACTGTGACGAAGACTGAATTTATATTTATTTCTTCTTCCACAACTTGAATTTGTTTTCCAGAAAGTTTGGATGCTTCCTTCTAGATTTGAGCTACTTTGTTCTCTAGTAAATTGTTATTACTCTGAATCTTCTCGAACTTGTCGTCTTGCGACTTTTTGTCCTCTTTTAACTTCTCTACTTGTTCCTCTAGTTCTTGATTAAGATTTCTTAGGCACTGCTTTTCTTCCTCATTTTCTAATATTCTTCCTTCGAGGTCTTCATTGGAAAGTTCTGTCTTCCTAGTACCTACTTATCCCTTCCTTATCATGTCACCAGATTTCATTTAAAACACTCTTGTAACAGAATATATTTTAATAGTTGTTTAGTTTGTCCACTAGTCTGTGGTCTAGTGCTTGAGACAGGGCATCACCACATTGATGACCCAGTCTCAAAACCCCTGGCAAGAATAGAGCCCTGAAACAAAGTATGAACAATAAACACTGCACCACAAAGATAAACGTTCAAACCTTAGACTGATGACAAACACGAGCGAAATCAAAGAAGGAATGCCCAAAAGACAAACATGCAACGCCAGTGAACTCATAGAAGGTGTTGGAATGATGGTGTAATCTTTGCATAAAGCCATGGCCTCACTTTGCAATCATCATTGTTGTCTACTGGTGTGTTTCTAGGGTTTTCCTCAACGCTCGTTTATTTTATTCCTAAGTGGTTAAGAGCTATGTCATAGGGTTCGCCAAACCTGAACCTCCAGGTTCAGAATTCGGCGAACCTTAAAAATAATTCAAAATTTCGTTAAGGTTCGAAAAACCTGATGGCCGAACCTCATATCGAACCTGAAGGCAAACCAGTTCGGCCATCAGGTTCGCCAAACTTCTTAAAAATGCCCTAACGCGAATGGTCCAGGCATACTTTGGCATGGGTTTAATCGTTTACGACAAGGTTGTTTCACCTCCTCGGCTGATAAGGTTGAACGTCTTCCCCAAAACGCACTCTGGTGACAGAGAATACACACTCAGAGTCTCAAGCTGCAAGCACCCTGCAAGTTGCGATACTGAGCCAAAGCTCTAGCAGCTGCGTGCTAGACACGACCCTTTGGTCGACTATTGAGAGATTGATTGGATTTGGAGGCATTTGTAGTGTCCTTTGGAGCATTGATTGTCGGGCCTCAAGTATTCATCTCGAGCAGT